>LGRX02031871.1:0-25637 GCA_001247695.2 Cymbomonas tetramitiformis | reverse complement strand
CTCCAATGGTACATGCCATTGACTCCATGGCCGCAATATCTGCTGTAACAAAGGATGGCAGATCCATGAGTGCCCGGGACAAATTACGTGAAGCTAATCGCAGAGATGTGCAGGCTGTTCGCCTACTGTTAGAAGAACTTGGCTTCTACAGTGAAGGAGACCACAGTAAAATTATCCTTAAATGGATCAAGGGTCACAATAATGACAAAGTCCATGACAGAGTGGACCGTACTGCCAAAAGAGCCTCATTCAGAGGGGGTTGTTTAGACATCTCCCGCTACGACCCTGCCGAGGAACCGCCATTCTCGTTATTCTTTTTTGAGGTCCCTATTTTAGGTGATATCCGCAGTCAGATTAGAAGAATTCAACGTCTCTCACACTATCATAATTGGAAAATTCTACAGTCTCAAGGGAAGTACTTGAGGATGCTCAACGAGAATAACACCACCCCCACTAAAGATATTTCCAAAATAACACCTAAAGCTTTCACTGCTTCTAGAAGCAGAGAACTCCTGGGCCTCCAAGCCTCTCCAGCACGATTATTTAAACTGGGGAAAATCGAGACTGAAAACTGCCCCTACTGCCAACAGAATACAAAATGCACCTTCGAACACATCCAACTTGAATGCTCAGGACATAATAATAGTTTGTATAGTCTTAGAACAACCCAAGATGGCGAACTAAGGAAAATCATTGCTGAAGAAATCTCAGAAAAGCCCAAACTACTAAACCCTGGAAAAGGTACCACATACATCAAAACACAGCCATCGAAACTTTTTCCACTTGCTGACCTAAGACAGGAAATGAATGAGGAATTATACTTACATGCTCTCCCGGAAGCTAGCATGTACCGACCATCAAGTTCAAAAAAGAATACCATTGCTGTGACCGCTAAACCCAAAGTGGACCATGTCATGGGGACAATTAAATATCCCGAACTCCAATATGTCCAAAAGAAAGAGTTTTGGAAACTCTCGGGACCTTTGAACCGGTTTCGGAAGCCCCACTTCGGGATCTACCTTTTGAAACCCGTTTTTTGGTTTGGGAACCTTCCGAAACCGGTTTGGGAACCTTCCGAAACCGGTTTCGGAAGGTTACGAGTGTGTGTTTATGTTGCCGAAAGTGAATCCGGTGGGAGTATTCAGCATATGAGGTATCAAATTAAAGGTCTCGACGAGCCCAATAAGATGGCAAAATTAGGCATGAATACTCTAACCGGTTCTCACTTTCGGAAGCCAAAACAACATTTGTATGGGTTTCGGAACCCTCCGAAAAGGGTTTCGGAAGCCCCCGAAACCTGCAAATGTTTTCATGTGAAACGCTGAACTGGGAGAAAGATACGGATGGCTGCCACCATGGAACGTTTTGACTGGAAACTTGGAATGGCGACCAATTATAAAGACGCGATCATAATATATTGCGATTGTGACATGGCACCTGAAGTCGGGGAACTGTGACACTCAGCGACAGCGACGGCGACAGCGACAGCCGAGCGACATGGACGATGGAGTTCTCCAGTGTCGTCTTGTACAGAATCGTGTCCGTTTTTGCAATTCCTGTCGCTTTTTGCAGTTCTTATCAGTGACAACAACGCCGTTTGTGAGTTATTAACTATGGAAATGCGAGTTATCGCTTGCCCGCCCCAACTTTGTTGCGCTACTGCAGGCACAGCCCCTTGTGATTTTCATCACATTACATGAAGTACAATTTTTTCAACGTTCGTAACTAAGATATATGCATTCACAAGGCGAATACCTTTTTTTGAGCTCTTGATCGACCCCATCTGCAACCGCATCAGCTTCGTTTGCAGTCGCGACTGCAAGCTAAGTCGATGGGGTTCAAGATAGGGTCGACCAATTCACAACAGCCGAGAGGTGTTCTTGCGTTCTAGCGCAAAAAACCTGTCAGATATATTCGTATCAATAATACGAATGTATCCCGTAAGTTTCAGAGCATGCCTTCGAGTATGCTCGAAACGGTCGCATCTTGACAAGAGAATCCAAACCCATAACGCCTCTTGTCAAGATGCGACTGTTTGAAGTATGCTTGACGGTAGGCCCTGAAACTTCCAGGATATATTCATATTATTGTTATGAATACACGTATCTGCCAGGTTTCGTTATTTAGAGTGCATGATAACTCTCCAATTCTGCAAGGCAGTTTTGGGTTTGGGTTAATAAAAAAAGATGCCAAACAGCCGAGGGCTTCCCGTGCGTCCTAGCGCACGAAACTTGGCGCAAATACTGCCAAGAGATATTTATTTAAGTTACTTGAAGCTCAAAGCTTCAAGTTACTTGTGCGCCCAACGCGCAATTTATTTCTAAGGCAGATGTTTTGGGTTTGGGTTCGAACGTGACACCCAAACCCAAAGATGCCAAACAGCCGAGGGCTTCCCGTGCGTCCTAGACCGCGAAACTTGGCACAAATACTGCCAAGATACATATCTTCAAGTTACCTGAAGCTCAAGGCTTCAAGTTACTTGTGCGCGAAACACGCAATTTATTTCCAAGGCAGATGTTTTGGGTTTGGGTTTGGGTTCGAACCCAAACCCAAAGATGCCAAACAGCCGAGGGCTTCCCGTGCGTCATAGAGCACGAAACTTGGCACAAATACTGCCAAGATGCATATCCTTAAGTTACTTGAAGCTCAAAGCTTCAAATTACTTGTACGCGAGACGCGCAATTTATTTCTAAGGCAGATGTTTTGGGTTTGGAACCAATATGCGACTGTTTGAAGTATGCTTCAAGGTATGACCTGAAACTTACGGGATATACTCATACAGATTATTGATACGAATATATCTGACAAGTTTTTAGCGCTAGAACGCAAGAACACCCCTCGCCTGTCGTGAATTGGTTGACCCTATCTTGAACCGCATCAACTTAGCTTGCAGTCGCGACTGCAAACGAAGCTGATGCGGTTGCAGATGGGGTCGATCAAGAGCTCAAGAAAAAGGTATTCGCCTTGTGAATGCATATATCTTAGTTACGAACGTTGGAAAAAATTGCACTTCATGTAATGTGATGAAAATCACAAGGGGCTGTGCCTGCAGTAGCGCAACAAAGTTGGGCCCGAAGGAAAAAGTCTTTTTGGGGAAAGAGTCATTTGCGATAACGACTCGCATTTCCATACTTAACAACTCATGAACGGCACTGTTGACTGTGACCGTTTAGCGTTTGCGACTGTCAACTGACCAGGAATGCAAGCCATCATATGTAAAATTTGGTCCTAGCTCCTAGGTTAGTTGTGGACCGTCCGAAAAGGTTTCATCTCACGGGAGGGACAAGTTTTTGGTGCAATGTAGGCAAATGACGTGGAGTCAGTAAGGCCCAGTTGGCAGAAAATATTCGGAAGCGGTCATACGAACCAGTGGACAAAGGGATGGGTTTCGAAACACGATCCGAAAGTCAGCCCTTCCGAAACCGGTTCAAAGGTCCCGAGCTTTTGGCCTGGCACCGCCTTTCCAACAAAGCAGTCCCATATGCTCACTTGCGGAGTACTCGAATAGGGCGCACGATATTCATGAAGCACTCAATGCATGTAAGTTTGAATCGGGAGATCCTAAAAACTGCTACGCAATCAGAAGAAGCCTCTTAGATATTTTGGTGGATGACAGAAACCTTGACAAAAACGGCTGTGAACTTTTCTCCAACCCACTAAATCAAAATGCCCACCCTAGAATTCACTCGAGAAGATGCATACCCACCACAAGAATGAAAAAAGCCCTCAGGCCCTTCTGCCATCATGGGAAAATTGGCTTTGATGGTCTCGCTTGGGATGCCTACGTGGACCCGATAACAGGCATTGGCAGAATCGTTTATGGAAATCCCCCCTTTGATGGGAAAGTTAAGGGTAGGGTGCCAGCTTCCCACGAATTAAAAAATACTGATTACAATTTCCATACTTAGCAGAATTAAAATTACATTGTAAAGATGCCACCTGTTGAAAATTATAGCGCAGAATTTTGCAACATGACTCCCTATTTTTATTGGCTAGGGTCCAAGAATGGGGTGTCCACGTGGTATCAAAAAAATCTGAGGCGATTCTATCGAATCATTTTCGAGATATAATTTTTATGGCAATTGTATATACTTAATCTGCTTGTTTTTATTCTACAAAAAATAGATCTCGAAATTGGTTCGATAGAATCGCCTCAGATTTTTTTGATACCACGTCGACACCCCATTCTTGGACCCTAGCCAATAAACATAGGGGGTCATGTTGCAAATTTCGCCTCTAGGAATTTTTGAAAGTAATTATTTTATTTATCGATTAAATATGGGATTTGCTATCAACTTTAATTCCAGAAAATGTTTTGAAGCCTTCCGGCACCCTACCCTTAAGGGCAAATCTTCGGCGGTTATGACTACCTTGGAAATGGGACATGAAGCGGCCAACACCGTCCCTGGATTTTCAGGAACATGGATTCTTCCGCCGTCTCCCAAAAACCAAAAAAGATGGTTCGATAAAGGCTTTAAACTTGTTTTCAGATTCCCGCATAACACTATTCCATTTATCCCACATGGCTATTGGACGGGTGATGACCCCTACGTTCTTCCAGGTGGTGGATGCTATAAGGATGACTTTTCGGATGTTGTTATTATAGCTATAGATAGTGCACCCAGTGATACTCAACGGACCAGCCTTTGACTGGAGGCCTACACAGAAAAAAATTGCCAGATGGTTCCTTAACGTCCTTCCCAAGTCCAGAGTCACGAAGAAGAGGCTAGAATACACAGGAGTCAGCCCTGATATTTGGAATGAAGTTCTGAACGAAAGCGACAAAGTACTTCCCTCTTCGCTTTGCCCATGGCCCACTCAAGACCCTCCTCATCATTAGAGTGATATTGAGCCTTATTATGGTGGTCACCACGACACGACAATCACCAATGCAAATTCCAAGCCCTTCATAAGCACCGTGAAATGGCCCAAAGTTCTTACACTCATGGGATACCTCCCTCCTCTGTTTGGTATTGTCCTCAACACGATAGGTGTTCCCCGTGGTAAGATTAAACCACTCCTTAAAAAACTTTCAAGAATTTGTAAGCAACACACCAAAAATAGGCGAGACGTGTTTCTGTTAAACACCACCACCAGACCCCACTGACCCGCATACAGTCGACATCTCGAGCAGTGAAACCATGACAGAAACAGAAGCTGTGCAACAGTCAAACGACTTTCTTCAAACCCTCCTGCAATAATTTTCAAAAGTCTTGCAATATAAGATGGTTCCGTGTCCCCAAGGGGAGGGGCCGTCCCCCCCCTCCCCTCCCCCGCCACCCCCTCTCCCCGCCCACCCTCGGCCCCCCCTTCCTTAACGTCTCCAAAACCCCCTTAATTCTTCGACTTCCCTCCCCACCGCTCAGATTCAGCCACCCCTCCACTCACCCGGCCATGGCTGCTTCTCCATCTTCTAGAGTTTTTTATTGCCTAGCACTTAGCTTTTTCTCTAGATGTCACCCTGCTGAAAAGTGGGTTGAGCCCCTTTGTGGGCGCGCTATAGCAGAGGGAGTAGCCCCTGGTGTTTTCACTAGCCTGCTTTGCAGGGATACCGCACTCTCAAGACTTTGTCCCCTTTGCTAGCGTAAATGTTTTATTATATTATTATTATTATTAAGAACAGTCGTCGAAAAGTCTTATACCTGACTATATTGAGTTCCATTTCTTCTTCCTCCCTGATGTAAATCATCGTAACGCCGCTTGGGTGCACGTTGTTTATGCGGAACCCAATCAGACATTATAAATATACAGGCGATGAGTGCCACAGACAAGATGCTAAAAAGTGTGCCGCGATATATACCAGCGCGTATGGATGGCATAAGTATAATAAATAATTTCCAGAGGGTTAACAGTGCCAATCACGTCTTGTTGGTATAAATATACACATAAACATGAAGACGTTATATTGTAAAGTGAACACTGCTAAGTCCGGAGCTAATCGAGCTTGCATACGCACAGGTTCTGCTACGGTTTGCATAGCAACATTCTAGTTTCCGCCCGGCGAGACGTATACCTGCGCGTGGCTGTATGCAAGGAGTTGTGGTGCAGAATGAGAGCAAAACACGGTCGACGTGAAACAAATACAGATGTGTCAATCTCACAAGCGTCAGCAACGCTCGGATTGATCATATGATTAAAATCTGCGCGGATGAACGCTCGGACAGATCATATAATTAAAATCTGGAGGCGAGGATGAAAAAGTATTACCCTCAAACCCGTAAGACTGAACATCCGAGTCATCATCGACATCTATATCCTTCGTGTATAAATGCTCAAAAATGAAATGATGTAATATATCCACCGTGTTAGTAAATCAGGGGATATTAGTATTTCCCCTCTCCCACCCCCTTCAATAAGGGACCTATTTGCTGCACCCACGTACGGCATACATCTTGTCTAAATGCAATCGATACTCATGAGGAAGGAAATGAGTATAGGGAGAGGAAGAAGATACTAATAAATGTGCAAATGGAACTGAAATACATTGAACAAATTATGCCAATCATGTAAATTGCAAGCAACAAGCAAGTGGTTATATAAGAGTTGACGGATAACACCATTATGCGTCTACCATACTAAGAAACCTACATAAATAATTATGTCTCTTTGCCGGCATTGGTAGTCTTTGGAGCCCAAGACATATTGCCAATGTAGTAATGCAAATGCCCATTGACTCGGTCGATTTCGTAATTAAATACTCGATTACCCATGAACTTGTGGACGGCATAAACAAAGAAGAGGAAAGCAAAGGGATCTCTATGTCTCTCAATGACACACGGAATGCGCGGTGCATACCACCCCGAGAATGAAGTATCACAAACTGTCCAACAATAAGGATCGGCAATATTCGTTTGATGTGCACGTTGGAGCAAGCCGGTATACAACGAGTATAGATGGTGTGTCTCATTTGGTGCAAGATAAGGGTCCTTAACACGGTAAGTAACCTTCTTCACCGGACATGCCCCCCGATCATAAGGTGAGCAAAATCGAGGCGACAACCTATCAAAATCTTTCGTGACGGTATGGTGTCTCACGATATAGTCAATAAATTGTGAAAACAAAGAAACATTCCGGTTGATGAACGGTCCAAAATCCTCGAAGAATAAATTCACACATGCGGCTACGATCCCCTTAGAATTGTCGGAATGAAGCCCCCATGCATCAAGTGGGGACATGCAATGTGACTTCCCATAAGTGCTCGAAATTCTGTGCACAAAGGATTTATTAGCATTCTTACCAAGTATCGGAGTAACAAGAAAATTGTGCTTATGTGTGTCATTTGTCCATTTGAAAAATGCATGTGCATCCGAGAAGCCGGTCGAAGAAGGATGCATGTGACGTGCAAACCGGTTGCTCAAAATATTATTCATATTGACAGGATGGTATGCATGAGCATATCGGCCGCAAACTAAATCAGATTGTATCGGCGGTAAGCAAGTTGGAAATATTGTTGATTGAGCTCATTTGTGACATCTGAGTCAGTCGTGGTGTCGTTGAAGGCATCGGTTGACAAGGCCCGAAGTGTCTCTTGAAGTATCGTCCGACTGTAAACCGGTACATAAGAAAGATGCATCAGTGTGCATATTCGCATAAAAGTGTGAAATAAATGTACCAATTATGGAATGCTGATTCGGCAAGAATATACTTGGCAACTGGATGCCATCAACATCACTGAAGATACCCATCTTATCATGTGCTTGTGAAACATTCACTCCAACAGAAGATATAAATTCTACTGGAGGTGCATATATTTGCAAGATAATAAACGGCAACATCCTGGCCGTGATCTCCTCTGGCTTGGAAATAATAAGAGAAATGTCAGCACATATGACATGCGCATAGGTCGGATCTTTGAGCATAATGTCAAGATCGGGTATAACTGGAAACTGATTTGGTAAATGATTGATATAATTTGCAGGAGTAAACGTTATACTACGGTCACAGGATGAACGGCCAGAACTCTCACCATGTGCCAAATCCAATGGTGTTGCAGTGGAAACTGGTACGTCAACACAACCAACTGTCGTAGCATGCTCATAAAACTTGGGAATGCTGAAATCGTGTAAAACACAATATATCTCAATCGGCCTGGCCGATTTCATTCCTTTAGCCATCGCTGATAAAAATAGCAACACATTAGGAATTATAACTGATGGTTTTCTGATCGGTGTAGTATGACAGGCAGTATGACTGTCATACGGAGCAGATATGAAAACTGAGGTTTTCTGATCAGTCGGAGGCCTTAAGAGGCCAGCTACGGACTGTGACGGCCTCTTGCCGTGTTACTGTGATTGTGTGGACTTTCATCGACTGAGACTGTTTTTGCAGTTTGGTGTCCGTTTTTACAGTCTGTGTCCGTTTTTACAGTTCCTTAACACCGTAAGTTTTTCAGTGCGCATATACTTTCAGTAGTATTCGTATATTGATTATGGAGTGGTTCACCGATCCGATTTTGTGTCAGAGACGTATTGATGATTTGCACGCACAGCCGGCGTACGCGACCGCTTTTGCTGCGTTCCAGGATGGAGAGGACCTTACGCAACCACAACTGAAGTTGATGCGACAGATGGAAAGGGCGACAGCGCGCCTTGCTGAGCTCAAGGGACTGTCGCAAGTAGCTTCTGGTGACCGTAAGCGTCCGTGGGAGGCAGCAGTTGACCTCACTCAGCTTCCAGGGTCCGATCGCCTAGAGTTGACTCGCAACGATGATGGCAAAGACAAGGGCCTCCGCAAGCAATTCTTAGAGACCCAGCACCACTTCGTGGCACACTCAGCGTCGCAGTTAGCGCTTAATGATGCCAAGAAGGAATTGGAAGGTGTGGAGCTACCTGAAACCGTCACTCTTGCCTTGGAATTCTTGTCAGAGACTGCGGAAAAAGGAATCACACGCGCCAAGGCACGCGCAAAAATCTTGGCGTTGGTTTCGGACAAGGGCCCTGAGGTTGGCTGGAAGATCTGCGAAAAGTTAGAACGAAAGTCGTACGCTGAGGATGAGGAAGATGAAAAGCTTATGCGAAAAGCTGAAAAGGAAGTAAAAGCTGGGAAGCTTCACGCCGCGCAAGCTGCGGCTGCCAAGGGGCGACCTAAGGGCCTAGGCAGGGGTGCCTTCGCTGCGTCTCGTCCGACTGCTCCTGGAGCGCCTCCGCCACCGCCGCCTGTTCAGGCAGGACGTGGCAACCAACTCCAATGCTGGAATTGTAACGAGTGGGGGCACCACCAAAACCAATGCTCGCAGCCGCGCCCAGCCGGCAGAGGCCGTGGCAGAGGCACGGACCGTTAAATTGTGAGAATGTAGAGCCACGATGGCTAAAACAATGAGCTTAGCGGAATGCTTTGCGGTTGAGGTGGAATGCCCAACCGGCCGGGTTCCATTCACATATGTGTCATATGTGTCATGCAAGCTGGGCTATGTAGCCGCAGCTGATTAGAAAACCTCCAATGTAGGTGCAGGAAGCATCGTGATGATCCCATCAGTTTTGCAAACAATCTGTTGAATTTCTTCGAGAATGTGGTTCCGTTTCTCAAGAGTCGCAATGTGCTCTGTCATCGACTGGATCTGCTGATTCTGTTCTTGATAGCTTTGATGTATACCGGAAATTTTGTCAGCCAATAAGGTCAGCTGTGCATTCTTACCCTCTGCTTGTGATTTGCTTTTGTGGCTGAACACACAAATAGTAGTTCTTGTGCCACATTTGCCATGCTTCTGCTCGAATGGGCACACCGGAATCAAAGTGTCGAGCTCGAGATCATGAACACGTGGCTGTGCACTAAAGCCATGCACACAGTGTTGCCCCAAGGTGCAACCCCCATTTATAAGCTGGAGCATCTCTGGGGGTAAAGTATCTTTATATTGCTTTCTTTGCTCATCAGAATGTATAATATTCTTGAAAAAATGTCTGTTTGTCTGATGTCCGCATCGCCCGTTGTTTGAGTTCTGCCCAATGCCGAATGCGTTCACGCGCCAAGTCACTGGACACCACGTCACTGGACGTCAGTAGTCACTTTGGTGCTGTCGTGTGTCACAACTCACAAAATGAAGGAGGGCACGCTAAAAAAATCTTCATAACAAGCCAGACCTTCCAACACCGGTGGTGCGGTGGTGCTGGTGTCGGTGTCGACTAATCCGTCAGTACTATTTGTTGAGAGAGTTCATTCCAACTCGAAAAGAATGTTTCGTGCCACCGCGTTGCTTTTCGCTGGTTTCTTGCTGCTATTGGGAACATCAGCGCTCGACGTTCCCAGCTCCACGTACGCAGCCCCAGTTGTATTGGCCTGCGACTTCTCTGTGCTCGTTTCTTTTCTTTAAGAAATATTTTTGTATTCTGTCTTTTACGGATTAAGCACAGGAAGAGTAATTTTGAAGAACTAATAAGTGTCCAGGTGACATTCGTTTTCTTATGTGCCAGAAGATACACCAGCGCAGCGCTTTCAGATGAGATATCAGCGCTTCCTGGGCTTTCACAAACGATAAGCTTCAAGCAGTTTTCTGGTTACCTGGAGGTCAGGACCCATCATTTTTACACAGCGATACTCGTGTCGTTAGTTCATGACACTCGCATTGTTCACGTTTATTTACTTTAACAAACTCTCGCACGAACGCGATTCATATTTGCAGGTGAACAAGGATCATGGGAAGAATATCTTCTACTGGTTTGTGGAGAGCCAGAATGATCCAGTGAACGACCCAGTACTTCTTTGGACCAATGGTATTTCCGCCTTGCCTTAAGCTGTTACCCTGTATCCTTATTTATTCGTATTTGGAGGAGTGTGGTCGCTGAGAAGTGCTGTTCGTTGCTTCAGGTGGACCAGGGTGCAGCGGCCTCGTCGGCTTCATGACTGAAAACGGCCCTTTTCGTCCTACTAAGGACGGACAGTCCGTGAGTCTGAATAACTTCTCCTGGAACACGGTCGCTAATGTTCTTTTCGTGGAGCAGCCAGCAGGTATGTTTCTCGAGCAAGCGCGCTAAGTGTACTTCAACCGTGGTTTTCAGTTCCGTTGCCACGTCAAGTCCTTCAGTCGCCATCTGTTCAGGCCACTCGGTGCTCTATTTGATGGCTCTTTTCAATCTCTCGGGGCCTGTATATTTTTGCTGCAACTATGGCACACACCACCGTGGCTGCAGTATTATCCACAAGTCAGCTGGGTCTGGAGCTGGTTTTTGGGCCGTTGGATTCGGTTTACTTCGCAGCGTGGCTTGTGCAACAGGTGTTGGATTTTCGTACAGCAACGAAAAATCAGACTACAACACTGGAGATCTGAAGGCCGCCGATGACAATTATTTGGCCATCCTCCAGTTTTTGGAAAGGTTCCCCCAGGTGCGCATTCCACAGCCATGCCATATCTCTTCTGTATCCGCGAACCTCACTTGCGTCGCCGATTTCTTGCCTCTACCGCGGTCTACAACTGCAAAGAAGAGGGCGTTCTGGCTAGAAAAAGTTATCCGAGGTGGCTTAGCGCGAGCCTGCCACGTCGTGTTCGCTCGGTGAGGGAATGCTGAAACTCGGGAGCTCTGCTCGGCATCGCGGAATAAACACCTTTCGGCAGCCCAGCACTAAAGGGAGCTCGCGAGGTACGGTTTCGGGGAGCAGTACGACGCGAATAAGTTTTACATCTCCTCGGAGAGCTATGGCGGCCACTACATGCCGACGCTTGCCAAACGGATTGTCGAAGGCAACACTGTGGCTGCTGCAAAGATCAACTTCGGCGGCCTTCTTGTCGGCAACCCATACAACTTTCCCGAAGAAAACGCCCTGGTGAGTGCTCGGAGCTCAGAGATGATTCGATGGTAGAGCACATTAGGGGGCGACACATCCCTCTCAACCCTCCGTCCCAGCTTTGGTCATATCCTAAACCTTGGTTAAGTGGCTTGCTTCCTCATGCGTCTGTTTTATTTGCGTATGGTTGGGTGGTCGTTATCTCTTATTTCTCTTCCTAGTAGACCTTGCCTGCTTCACACTCTGTTAGCGCTCGCCATCAGGGAGGCGAGAGGAGCTCACTACTGTAAACTGTGGTCCCTCGTGCGACTTGCTCCAGTCGCGCGCGTCTACGTGGCATCTCAAGTGAACAATTTCGTTTCCAACGGTTGACCATTGGTAACAGTTGCGCGTGTATTTGCTCACGCCGCATGTGGGGGGTCCTGCCCTGCTTGATGACTTGTCCTTTAGGACCGTAGTTTGTCTGACTTCGATCAGCGTGCCTCATGCATCTCGATGGGTGTGGGTTGGGAGCAGGGAATGTTCGGCACGGCTTGGGGTCACCAACTGCTGCCGAAGCCTTTGTACGACCAGTGGTCAGCGAAGTGCCAGGTCTGCTGTCATGCCCCTCGTGCCCAGTTCCGCCGTCGTGATCACTCAGGGAAGCAAATAGCAGAATATCTCAGTTGTTCTAGGGTTTGCAGGGCCAGATTGTCATCATATGTCATGCAACCTTCATGGCTATTACAACAACAATCAGTGAAGGAAGGAATGGTTCTGATGTACGCCGCGGTTAAGCTGGGGGCGCATCATTCCTAATGTTGTGCCGCACCTCGTATGCAGGGCCGCAGGGCTACGCAATGCGATGACCTTGAGAAAAAGATGGAGTCCATCCTGAGCGGGCTGAACCCATATTCCCTGGATACCCCTGTATGTACTGAGGAGACTGCTCGAGGAGGTAGGCTGCTCCTGCCTGATGCTTGTACCTGCCTTCCACGAGCATGATCTGTGATAGCTGACCTTTACAGCTGGAGAGGTGTCTGCTCGCAATAGCACACACATGCGAAGCGCGGCTTGGTCTGCGCGAAACAGTGAACCAAGCCAAACTGTGTCACGCAGGGCGGATGCAACGCTACTTCCTGCTCAACAAGATCAAAAAAAGTGGGGCGTTGGGCAAGTATGAGCCTTGTGAATCGGTGAGTGCCCGTCCTATTCTGTTTAAGACTTAAAGCTTGTTGACAGAGTTGCAGCTCATTCATTACCTTGCGCTCGTCCCACATCCTCGGTTCCCCACTTCGCACAGTCCACTTTTTGACTAGTCATCGAAGTAATACCAGAAGACCTCTTACCTTATCCAATGAAGGGTTGTGACAGAACTACGCCGAGGCATACTTGAACCGCGCAGACGTGCAAAAAGCGATCCACGCCAGGCCGGTTGAGTGGGAAGAGTGCAACATGGCGATCAACGTGAACTGGAATCAAACCGACCTCTCGGTGAAGCTCAGCCTGTATTCCCGCCCTTGTTGACGATGGGCCGCAAATCCTTTCCCAGCATTCTGTGAGGCAATCAGTTTTTGGAGTCGGAGAGAAGAGCAGCTGACAAAAACTCAAGCTGCTTGCGGGGGCATGGTTCAGGTGCACATGGAGCCTTTCTATAGATACTTGATCGATTCCGCGGAGGACCTGCACATCGTGATCTACTCCGGGGATGATGATTCAGTGTGTGGAACCATGGGCACTCAGTCGTGGCTGTATGACCTTGGCTATCCAATCGTTGAGGAATGGACGGTGCGTACACTGTGTCCCTTTCACTAGCTGCTTATTGGCAGTTGTAGACTATTGACTTTTGGTTCATGGTCCTTGCACGTGAAGTAAGTGTTTCGCTTATAAGCTGAAGGTTGCACTCGACCAATGATAGATGGTTGTGCAGAGCCATTTTCTCTATGGGCACAAGACCATATCAACGAGGTCAAAACATATTCAGGGTGTGTGCCGTTCCTGACAACTTGGGGTTCCTATGTTGATAATGACAGCCATGGAAGGTGAACGAGCAAGTCGCCGGTTTTGTCACCAAATTCAAAGGTTTCAATTTTGTGACGGTCCACACGGCGGGGCATGAGGTGCCCACCTACCAACCAGCAAGGGCACTCGTTTTGTTGAAGAACTACTTGAGCGGAAAGTTTTGAAAAGGCTGCATGAAAACGAGTTGAGCTTTATGAATTATCCAGTTGCGTAAAGATAGAAAAGGGAAGTCCACTTGTCATATGTAGGTATATAGTTCACATGATCTGCGATTTTGAGACATAGACTATCACAATGATTCAGGCTTCAACACACAATTTTGTTCCCACTACTTTCGCTTGAAATATGATGACACACGTCATAGTTGTCAGGTCAGCATGCGAGCCCTAACGTGGTCAAGCTGATCATGAGATAGTATATATATAGCTTCGAATCAATGTATGATGAGCCCAGAATTCCAGCAAAATTTTGTATGCGAATCCTATTTTAGACTTCGTTCTCCACATTTTCATACCTAAAGAGCAGTATATCGTTCCCACGCACATATCTTAACAATTATCGATCTACGCATGATTCTTTTAGTGTTTTAGACACTGTATACTGTTATAACTCCATCCCATTTCAATGCCCCCTTGTAAGAATTGAGGCAAAGTTGATAATAATTTGGGATATGGTAATATCGAGCCGTGCATACATCATTTGAGTGTGAAAATCGAAAGGTATACGCGTTTATTAAAACAAATGGGTATGTGAAGTTTAAGAAAAAAACATCCCGAAAATTAGCCTCATACCTCAAATCGATACTTCGCCGAGAACCCTAAATTTTGATAGCTTTCTTCAAAACATTTTCAAGTCAGAAGTGTGTTTCTTGCATGCACGGCATTTGCAACACGCTTTTCGTGACGCGTGTATACGAGCGCGCACGCGAGCGTGGTCGTGCCATACTAGCGTGTCACGAGTCGTGTGGACTGTGTGCTAATATATGATTGATTGGGTAAATATCTGCGATTTTCAAACAATTCATAAACACCAACTTCATATGCTGATGAACTGAGGCCGCAGAAGAAGACTCTAGTCGGGCATTGACGGCTGCAGAGCAGACTGTACGCTTCCTTTAAACATAGAAGTCTGCGCATATAGCAGTATCATTTCGCAATTGTACCACTGTACCTTCTGATAATAATGCAGGTAATATATCTGTTATCTCACCTTGCAAGAATAAGCAGAAATTTGGTACGAATTCAATATTTTGAAATTAGGATGTTTTCGGGTTGTTTGAAGTGACTGCAAGTGTGTATGCAAGCTATGCACACCACCATTCCCAATAAGCGAAACTTCCGGTTTTGCACAAGATGTAGGCTACAATTTCTCGGCGAAAACACACCTTGCTATGCCTAAGTACACTCCTGCTACCCAACGTGTAATGTAACACCGCGATGCATAGTGAAGTCATAATCGCCTTTGAGTAGACTAATTTTTATGTGCAGAGCGTTGGCTGTGCAGCTTCATACTTGAAGGCCTCAATTCACCACACTCCCGCGCGTTCGCTATGCTAGGAGTAAGTGAAACTACTCTTACACAATAAAACATTGAATACTAAAAAGCTGTATGAACTGTATTCAAATAGTGTACAAGTTATATAATCGAATTACTACATACAGAATATTGCTCAGTGTATAGAACAAACATATGACGAAAGCAACATTTTTCAAGAAAACAATACCGTCATAAATTCTGTATTTAAAGGCTTTCTAGAGTACTTTCGCCGGCTGCATTCAGGCACGACTCATCAGTAGGACTGGATTCTCCTAAGCCAAGAGATTGGCTATGCATGCACGCAGGAGCAGTAGGCCCCGCGCGTAAAGTTATGCTGGGATCATGGATGCATAATTTCAAGCTTCCAGTTAAGCACAGTGCAAGTGGTGGCAAGAATCTCGAGTTGTCTCACGTAGTCATCAGGAATTTCGAGAGAAAATATCGTAAAGACAAGCAACCCACGAGACCGGTACTCAAATAAGTGCAGCAGGAAGTAAGTAAGCAAGCACTGATTTTCAATTGTCTCACGTGCTCATATAAGAGTTTCAGGGAAAACAACGTAATACATGGTGTCGATTGAGCAGGTTTCCAGTCACACGAGGCACCCGGCACGGAGGGTGTTTAACAAGATAAAGTCAGGCACTTCGGAAAATCAGTCGGTCTCACATAGGCTTCAGAAAAATCCAGAGGAAATAACGTGATACCAAATTCCAGATAAGGAAGATATTAGATATATACCGTGCCGACCACGGTGGGCCACTGTGCTTCAGTTGAAGAAATAAAATCAGCTTGTCTCACGTAGTCGTCAGACTTCTTTAGAGAAAATAACGTAATACCATTACTCCCGTAAAACATGCCTTGATAGTCCTGTGATATGGCCCTACTTACACTGCCCTGGTGTTGACCAACAATACATGGCGCACATAGACCGGCATCATATCACACGCCCGCACTGAGAGAGTTTCTTCGAGTATTCCACGAATTGCTGAAAGACACCCTGGCTGTTTGGGCGGACTCTTTCATGAATTTCATGATATTGGACGAAAATAAGGATCTGTTAAGCTTACGTGTCGTCTCCTGGATAATTGCTTCGTGAATGGAAATCTGCTGCCGAAGGATCTCGTTGACGATGTACATTATCAAGGTCACCTGCAGGGAACCCGGATGTTAAGGGGCAAAGTATGCAGGAAGAAGCGCTTTTCGATTCGCATTTCGCTCTCACGCACCACCTCAACCCCCAATTTCCAACTGGAGACACCGCATGCATGCTTCACCCTTCCAAGAGGGTCCTCAGGGTTGATCAGAGGAGAGGGGCGTCGACATGGTGCACTCCCTGCATCCATTTGAGGACACAGCATGGTGCGCTTTGGCGTGGGATGTGCTGCGGACTTCCGCCGACCTCCGCGGTGCTTCGCGGCACTTAAGGGGAGGGCACAGCCACTGCAGCGCATTCGGTGCAATTGTGACAGCATGAGTGTCACAAAGAGCACTCAGAAGAGGGGCAGAGGCTTTGGGGGATCCACTCTCCTTGCACTTGGAAGAGGTGCGCACCTGAAATATGATGAAGCCCACGTTGACCATCATGGAGACGGTGCTGTCTGTGCCCGAGATGAACTCAGTCCCCACAAATATCACCATGATTACCGTCTGACTCATCAGCACCAGCGCCTGGATCCAGTTGTCTGTAGAGTTCTTGTAGGGCGTGAAAGAACCCTGAATCCAGAGCGAGACAACTGATACGAAGAGCGCATACATCAGTCCCCAGTTTTCATTGTCGGCCTCCACGATGATGACGAACGATGTTTGCAGAAGCTTGCGGATCATGTCATAGGTCATCCAGTAGTAGAAGCTGCGCTTGAAGGGGAGCACAAAAGAGCCTGCGGCGCAACAGTTCACGAGGCACAGTCAAAGAGGCCTGCACGGACCCGGCGCTTCGCCACTGCCCAGTCGCCAGCGGTTTAACTAAGAAGCGACACCTGCGATATCCACCTCTCCCAAGACGCGGCGCTGCCTGCATGCTCGAGCCTGACAAATGCGCAAGCGAGTGCGCGAGCTTCGACAATTTCATATATCTCCTGAGTGTATCCCTTTTGATAAGGAGGACCTGAATCCCAGCGGGGTTAACCAAGTCTCATCTCCTCCTCTTCGCTGATCAGGCAGGAGTGTGCCAGATGCGCACCAAGTATTGACTGGTACCACGCCAGATCAATCTTCGCCTCGATGTCATCAACGGTCTGAGAAGTGGAGTCCTGCCGGAACACCGGGAACACCTCCATCTCCGGCTGCTCCGGTCGCTTGGAGGCCTTCAAGAAGAAGCGGCCTTCCTCACGCAGCTCGAGCCGGCGGCTGTAGACGTACATGTGGCCGCAGCCCTGAAGGCTCAAAGGAGACGCCCCGGCCGCATTGATCAGTGTCCGCTGCTTCCCACACGTCTGCTCTCATTCGGATAGGTGTCTCCCGCAGTGCATACTGCATGTGTTGATCTAAGCGGGGGGCACAGATTGCAGCCCAATCGGATTTCAAAGGACCTCCGTGGATGCCACGGTCTCCAGGGCCCCTCGGCGTGCGGCTCAGCCAGGCTCTGCCCGGAAGAGACATTGCTGAACAGATGCAGGAGGCGCCATGCCTTCGGTCTGCTTCAACCGAGGGGCCCGGCGGCGGTTCACAGTCACACGCGCCACGCACCGCTCAGGTCACCAGACTTCACGTCTGCGTTCATTTTGCTCACTTCACCCCCTCTCTCCTCTTCAGGCACAGGCCGAGGCTGGGTGGCAATCCATCACCGAGGAGGCTTCATTCGAGCCGATGGTGGCCAACAACAGTCATGAGGAGTGCCCAGGAGCGACACGAGGACGCAGGTCTCGTGGCAGAAGCCAGTTCGGCGGGCCTCGCGCACCGCAATCTTCACCTTCTTCATGGACATGAGGTAGTAGTTGATCACTCCCAGGGAGGCCGGCATGCCGAGGGAGTATGTGAGGATCACGAAGCCCGCCACGAAGGCGCGAGCGTACCACTGGAAGCCCCCGCACTCCACCGTCCTGCAATGCCCCCCCCTCCACCCGAAATTCATCTGGGTGACTCCGATCACCGCAGCCATTGCTGACAGTGTCATGCCAGCCGAGACAACGGAAAACGCGAAATACTAGCATTGTCGATCTCGAGATCTCCTCCAGGCCATATCCACGTGGTCTTTGACTGTCATGATGTCTGTCTGTCGGCCGAGCCGATTATGAATCTCAATATCTCGCTTTCACTTTCGTTTGCCCTTTCGGTTTACCAAGGTTGATTTCTTTTACCTGGATGTCTCAGAGGACGAGTGGCAAGGGGAACGGGGAGGAGGGCTATGTCACCGTCCAGGAGGGGAGAGCGCGGAACAGAGGCGGGATTCACCGGTCGCTGTGGAGCCAGTACCGAATCGTGTCTCCGTCCAGGAGGATCTTGTCGCAGTAGAAAAGCTCGAGCATCGCCGTAGACACTGACAACAGCGGCCACCCGAGCCTCGTGAGTGACACCGATGAGAGCGTGCTGATTGGACAGCCGTATTCCCCACAGAGCTGATCATCCTCAGGTGGTGCTGGAACAAGGCAGGATGCCAGCGAGGCGCCATCCAGCCGGGGTCCGAGCATCAACCTGCCAAGCCTCGCGGAGGAGTGTGCGAGGCGATGCGCGGGAGGGAGGGGCGCACCGGTCGGATGGAAGAACACGAGCAGGAAGGATAGGAGCCCCACATATAGGGTCAAGGTGTGCTTCTTCTGCTTGAGCACCACCTGCACGTCCGTCATGCCGTTGGCGGCCGCGAGCCTCTCCACCGACTGGAGCCGACTGATCGACATCGACTGTATTCGCGCCTCCGCCAGTTGCGACAACCTTCGGCCTGGCGTGCGCATTTTTGTTGATCGTGTCAAGGTTGGCCTCTCGGACTCATCCTGCAGGGCATCCGCGTATCCGCTGGTTCATGTCCATCCACGGCCGCGCTTCACAGTGTGGCGCGTGTACAGCTGGCGCATTTGCGAAGGTGCGGTGCAGAGCACCAGTAGAGAGCATCCATTTGGTGCGTGGAGCACCAATTGAAAAGTGACAAATGGCAGCGTGGGATACGCCCGCAAGTCAGTGCACGTGAGCACATTTCTCACACACACTCAGGTTGGGATGCATTCCTTCCACCGCGGGAATCAAAGGTTGGGATGCATTCCTTCTACCACAGGAATCGAAGGTTGGGGTGCACTCCTTCCTTCCCGGGCCGCAGCACGGCATGCCGAGGTGGCAAAGTCAACCTCACAATCTTGTGGAAGGGAGAGGAGGACATCTGTGTGAGCAAAAAGGCGCGCGCTTGTTGATCAACGGTTCCACATGCCCTTAAGAGGGGTGCCCATGTAGATCAACGGTTCCACACGCCCTGAAGAGGGATGCCCATGCAGATCAACGGCCGCGGCACACGCCATGAGCAAGGATATCCACACCTGATGATGGCTACGCCGCACGCACGCCGAGCAGGGACCCGCGGCCTACCGCCGTCTGCCCTCTGCCCGCTCCGCGCGAGGCGCCTTGACCTAGCAGTCTCCGCGCCGCAGAATCCGCGCGAGGATGTGAGAGCGCCTGCTCCATCTTGGGCGTGGCTCGCGGTGGGACAAGAGTTGCTCGGCGCACAAGCGCGAGGGGCGTCTGTTGGTGCTGGCGGATTGGCTCGTTGTCTCCAGTGACTCACCTCTATGTGGTCCGTGAGGAAATGCAGCGGAATTTCCTCAAACTCGGAGGTTATATGTTTCTTGTCTGAGGCAGGATCTCTGCCGGAGGGCTTAAAGGATGAGACGCGGTGGGGAACTGGCATTGGCATGCTGAGGCTCCGCATCTCCATCATCGCCAGAGGGTTATCAATCTCGGTGCCGAAGGAATCTTTCCGAGCTCGCTCCTCCTTCCAGCACACCTGCACCTCCGCCCCTGATGAGACCTCGTCAAGGCCTCCTGTCACGACCGATGCCGATCGTTGTCTCAGGATGCTGCCGGCGTGCATCGCACTCCCTGTGCTGCCGTCCTCCTCCTCCTCCTTGTCCTTCTCGCCGTCCGCCTCCTTCTCCCCCTCCTCCTCCGCCTCCTCCGCCGGGCTAACCAGGAAGGAGAACTCGCCCTTCCACCAGTACCACATGAAGGGCGCCACGAGGATGAGGGGGATGCAGGCGTACAAGTCGAACAGCATGTAGAAGCTATTCCAGCTGTTGATTTCCTCGGAGTTCCCGTACCACTGGTACAGCAGGCAGCGGGTACCAATCCACCTGACGAGCCTCTCCCCTTCTCCGCTCTCACATAACTGCCTGACAATCCACGCTCATGGCGTCCTGCAGTGAGGGGACCCGTTCCTTAGCTTCAGGACCCCCAAGCTGACCCTGGGTTTCGATTCTTAGTGAGGGACGCGAATCCTCTCCTCGACCCCTCACTAGGGCCTCGCAGGAGATTTGACTTCAGGGCCAAGCTTGCGCGAGCGCTGGTACCCCAGGACGCCACCTGGCACAGAGGGAGCTGTTCCCATTTTAGCATGCCGCCAAGCCATCCCTTGTTGGGGTCCAGGGGACCGACTGAAGATGCTCCGGAGCTGAACAACCATGAATGCTCGAAGCCTCGCGCACGACGGCACCCCTGCCAACGCCACCTCGCACACGACAGCGCCCCTGCCAACGCCACCTCGCACACGACGACGCTCCTGCCAACGCCACTCGCACACGACGGCGCCTCGGCTAACGCCACCCGCACACGATAGCGCCCCTGCCACCGCCACTCGCACACGATTTGGGCGCTTCTCAAGCTAACGCGCCACTCGCACACGACGGGCGCTCTCTGCCAACGCCACCTTCGCACACGACGGCGCCTCTGTTAACGTTACTGCGACATCGACGGGCGCTTTCGCTAACGCCTACTCGCACACGACGGGCGCTTCTGCCAAATGCTTACCGCACACGACGCGCTTCTGCCAACGCCACTGACACGACGGCGCCCCTAGAAACTCACACACGACGGCGCCCTGCTAACGCTACCTCTCATTACTGACACTTATGCCTCCCCATGTGTGGCTGCATCCAATGCCCCACATTGTGAATGGCCACAGTGGATGGGCCCCAGCCTGCGCGGGGGGGAGAGGCTCGAGCTGGCACCCAAAGATGTTGATTCTGGTCACGCTGAAGACCTCCAGCAGGCCGCGGATCTGCGAGGGGATGGCGGACTCGGAGATGACGACGGTGAGCTGGCCCATCACCTGTGCGGCGGCGAAGGCACAGCGCTGTCAAGCGGCAAGGAAGGATCAAGGCGGGGAAACAGGGGGGTGAATACTAGCTGGGACGGATTCTCAAAAAGATGTGCGGCCTGTGAGAAAACGCAATGGGGGATCACATCAGCAGAGAGTGCGATGCCCGAACTGTAAACACGCTCGAGCTCGGATGCACACACACACTGAACGGCATGAGATCGGCCAACAAAAGCCAGCCCATCATCATCCCAGTGGATGTGAAAAGCAAATCAAGAGCAGGGCGGGGCCGTGACAAGATACCACAAACTCATACATATTCCCAACCCAGATGCAAGGCAGCATGGAAGGATGATACGATGTGACCGATCACCGCCCAACAATTGTTGGTCTCTGGGTAACGGAGTAAGCGGACCCTGCTGGCATGCCCCCCAGTGGCTCCCGGTCGATGGATGGGACCTGTTGGTCCATGGTTATGTCATGAATGCAGTCACACCACACAGCATGGACACCCCATGTCAAAAAAAGGAAACATGCACACACACACTGAACGGCATGAGATCGGCCAACAAAAGCCAGCCCATCATCATCCCAGTGGATGTGAAAAGCAAATCAAGAGCAGGGCGGGGCCGTGACAAGATACCACAAACTCATACATATTCCCAACCCAGATGCAAGGCAGCATGGAAGGATGATACGATGTGACCGATCATCGCCCAACAATTGTTGGTCTCTGGGTAATGCACACACACACTGAACGGCATGAGATCGGCCAACAAAAGCCAACCCACCATCATCCCAGTGGATGTGAAAAGCAAATCAAGAGCAGGGCGGGGCCGTGACAAGATACCACAAACGCATACATATTCCCAACCCAAATGCAAAGCAGCATGGAAAGATGATACGATGTGACCGATCGTCGCCAAACAACTGTTGGTCTCTGGGTTACGGAGTAAGCGGACCCTGCTGGCATGCCCCCAGTGGCTCCCGGTCGATGGATGGGACCTGTTGGTCCATGGTTATGTCATGAATGCAGTCACACCACACAGCATGGACACCCCATGTCAAAAAAAGTAATGCACACACACACACACAGGCGCGATGGCATCGAGGCTTTTGGAGAGCATGGAGGACGTGCGGCGGGAGGCGGAGCATCTGGGCACTGTGGAGGGTCAAGGAGGGGGCACCGCCGAGGCGCGATCTGGATGGGCACGGGCAGGCATAGGCGGGCTCAGCCAGGCGGCGTCAAGTGTCGAGGATATCTTGAATGAGTGGGATGACCTTTTGTCGCCGGGCCCGGGGAGTGGGGTCTGGACTCAGGAGCAGAGTGGGGCCTCGCCGGAGCAAGCAATGGCCTTGGCTGAGGGAGGGGTGGCCACCTTGATGGGGGCGAGCAGGCGGGTGGCCGGCCTTCTTGGGGGGGTTGATGGCATGGGAGGAACTGATGAGGATGACGGGGGAGATGTGGGGAGGTCCGCGGGTGGAGTTGACACACGCCGGGCCCCTCAGAGCCCGGGGGCCCATCCCGGCAGCGATGACCACTTACAACAGGTTGCATACGGCATCTCATCAGCTTCCGTGCCCACCGGGCGAGGTTGCTGGCCGTGCCGGAACTAACAGTGAGCAGCTGTCGGGAAGGCGACGACCGGGTGGTGAACTATCGGCCACCGGGAGGGCTTGGGACACACAGGCAACTGTGGGGATGGGACCCCAAGTAGGAAGAGTGCGGCGTGACAGTTACTGCGCAAGTGTGGAGCGCATTGCTCAAGTTCGCGGCCACCTCGCAAGGCAATCAGCGCAAGGGCTCCAGTCACGGGGAGTTGGTGCTGGGGTAGAGGGCTACAAGCGCAAGTCGATGGCGGATGCGCAAGTTTGGATGAGGGCAACCCAGTTTATCATTCTCAGCTCCTTGGGACAGCGCTTGGGCATTCTGGCCGTGGCGTGGGTGGGCAAGCTCTCTTGAGACCAGGCTGTAGGGGGCAGCGGGGTGATGTGGGATGTGGGCTTGGTGGTAAAGGGGTGGCTCGATTGGCGGAGGTGAGCCGGCTCCAGAGACACAGCAGCAGTGCGCCGGCAGGACAGCCGCAGAGGGGCTCAGGTGGCCCAGTGAGGCTCAGGGAGCAGAGGGGTGGTCTTGCGCGTGGGCTTGGTGGTGGAGATATGGCTCGCGCAGCTCGGGGGGCAGGGATGAACCGGCTTCAGGCACAAGGTGGCAGTGCGCTGGCGGTGCAGATGCAGAGAGGCTCGGGTGGCTCAGCGAGGCTTAGGGGGTCCCATTCTTCACTAGTGAGCTCCCGAGAATCCGGATGAGTGTCCCGCAGTGTGTGCTGAATCCTTTGATCCCCGGCGTGGGTACATAGTGCAGTCTCCTGTGGCTTCGGGGTGCCAAAGGATTCGCAAGGATAAGCATACACACACTGACACAGACATAGCAGCAGTGCACCGGCAGGACAAGCGCAGAGGGGCTCAGGTGGCCCAGTGAGGCTCAGGGAGCAGAGGGGTGGTCTTGCGCGTGGGCTTGGTGGTGGAGATATGGCTCGCGCAGCGCGGGGGGCAGGGATGAACCGGCTTCAGGCACAAGGCGGCAGTGCGCTGGTGGTGCAGATGCAGAGCGGCTCGGGTGGCTCAGCGAGGCTTAGGGGGTCCCATTCTTCACTAGTGAGCTCCGGAGAATCCGGATGAGTGTCCCGAAGTGTGTGCTGAATCCTTTGATCCCCGGCGTGGGTACATAGTGCAGTCTCCTGTGGCTACGGGGTGCCAAAGGATTCGCAAGGATAAGCATATACACACACGGCTTGGGACACACAGGTAACTGTGGGGATGAGACGCCAAGTAGGAACAGTGCGGCATGACAGTTACAGCGCAAGTGTGGAGCGCATTGCTCAAGTTTGCGGCCACCTCACAAGGCAATCAGCGCAAGGGCTCCAGTCACGGGGAGTTGGTGCTGGGGGTAGAGGGCTACAGGCGCAAGTCAGTGGCGGATGCGCAAGTTTGGATGAGGGCAACCCAGTTTATCATTCTCAGCCCCTTGGGACAGCGCTTGGGCATTCTGGCCGTGGCGTGGGTGGGCAAGCTCTCTTGAGACCAGGCTTCAGAGACACAGCAGCAGTGCGCCGGCAGGACAGACGCAGAGGGGCTCAGGTGGCCCAGTGAGGCTCGGGGAGCAGAGGGGTGGTCTTGCGCGTGGGCTTGGTGGTGGAGATATGGCTCGCGCAGATCGGGGGGCAGGGATGGACCGGCTTCAGGCACAAAGGTATTGGAATCTGCAGTGTCTGCTGATCAGTTTGATGTAAAGCATGACTGTCTAGGCCTTGCACAGTAGTCAGGATGCTCAAACCCTGAAGGAACCCTAAAGAAACCCTATGAAACCCTTAGATCTAGATCTGTAGATCTGCTAAACTAATCGTGGCCGTTGGATCATATGATGACCATCGGCAAGACACAGTGTGTAATAGCTCGCGGCCCATATTCTGATAGTGGGCCGGAGAGTTCATCGGCCCATCGCGGGCATGTCACTGCAGTCGTTATGAACTCGACAGTGACACGTCAGACTCTAATTAGTGAACTTTTGCAGCCCTCAACTTAGACTGCCCAATCAGTAATGATTGGGCGCCAATGTTCGTGGCGTTTCAAGCTGCGAACTGATATAGGGGGTACGTGAACGTACAAGTGGGGAAAAATCAATCTCAAATCACCATACATGTGATGTGGGCAATGAATAGGTTCTATTTTGCAATTAAGAATGTTGACAAAATTAAAAGTTTAGGAAAGCGAGTGTCATGCATTATTGGTAATTACAAATGAACAGACCCAAACACCTCAATCGTAGATTGACCGTAGCAACATATTGTCAAATGTTTGCCCAATTTTTTATGAGACCAGGAACATCGCAAGCGATGAAGGTAGGGCACCATTAGGAACCATAATTTCCGAAATGTAGTATTATTAGGTTGTAAAGAGCGTGAGCGAAATGTAGTATTATTATATTAAAAAGAGCGTGAGCGCGAAAAGCGTGACACAAATCAGTGTTGCTGTTCGTTTTGGAATACCTGGTCTCAACGAAATGAAGTCTCTAAATAAAAAGAGCGTGAGGGCGAAAAGCGTGACAGTCGAAAAGCGTTACAGAAAAAGCGTGACACAAATCAGTGTTCGT
>LGRX02031870.1:0-12906 GCA_001247695.2 Cymbomonas tetramitiformis | reverse complement strand
TTGCTTTTGTTGATACTAATCGGTGATATGCAAAATAAACAATTGAAACAAATGAAATTTGCGGTTTGCGATCGCAATTGTTGTCATTCACAGAAAAGGAACACTCGTAGAATTTGCTGACATCGCCTCGTGATAAATAGTGTCCCAAAGTGAAATATATAAAAATATATTTTCTATATATGAAGTTCTGAAAATGGGACAATATAATTCACACATATTGATCTGAGGCCGACATCAGATGCCTTGCGTATGGCTCGAGTATGACTTGAGTATGACTTGCGTATGATTTGTGTATGACTAGAGTATGACTAGAGTATGACTAGAGTATGACTAGAGTATGACTTATCGTGTCCCAAACTGAGATATATGAAAATATATTTTCTATATATGAAGGTCTCGGAATGGGACAGCTAATATATTGAGTGATCGACTGAGGTGGTGTTGCCGTAGATGACCGGTGGCTCTACTACATAAGAGGCGTTCCGAAATACTGGGAAATCCTGGCAAATACATAAGATACTTAAGGAATATAAATGCATTTAATAAGGATATGCCCCCACTACACGCCTCTTATGTAGTGACAGTGCCACAACAGTCGCGTGTATGTAGGCAGCTATTATGTCTGCTGCATTGGTCAGCTCTGTGGCTTTGACCCAGGTGTCATGTTGAAGGCCGTAGCCTGCATATCGCACTAAATAATACTTCGTTGACACCTCTAGTGATCTTATCTGAGAGTATATGTGATATCTCAAACAGTGATTGCCCTTCTTCGGTGATCATCTGTGGCAGAGGCAAAGGTGCTTGGATCGAGTCATTGTACAGCTCTAATCTGGATACAGGCTGTACCGGATGAATACGGATATCGAGGTCTCCGAAATCTAACTCGTATGCACGCCCATGGCTAAGCACTTTGGAAATGGTGAACGGCCCAATATATGGCTGCTTAAAGTGTCTGCCTGCCTCTGTCAAACCAGTCCATTGAATAAACTCGGTCCGTAAAAGAACTTTTTGCCCAACTGCATACTGCCGAGGCATGTGAGTCTTATTGAATCTGGCTTGGCTAATTTCTGCTGCTCGGGAAATGTTGTCTACCGCGTTGGCATGAACAGCCGAGTACTGGTCAAAATGATCTCGAATAGCTCTTTGTATTGGAACAGGAGCTTCTGGCGGAATAGTGATAACCAGGTCATGAGGCGAAAGTGGTTGCGCCATCGAGTCGAGATAAAATGGTGAATGACCAGTTGATGCAGGAACTGTGTTGTTAATTGCAAACTCCACCAGAGGCAACTTGTCCTCCCACGAATTGGTTGAAGTATCATTGCAACAACACCTGTGGATGAAAAAATACCACCTAATTAGTTTATAAACCAGAGGATGGTGAAATCGAATCATGAATCAACAATTTGAAAAGTACCTGAGGATATCCTCGATGAAGGCATGGCTCCTCTCATTGGCTGCATTCGACTGTGGATGGTGTGAGGACGTCATAGACAATCTTGTACCAGTAGATTTCCACAGTGTTTGCCAGAATGTAGAGGTGAATCTGGGGTCTCGATCTGAGATGATGTTCCTCGGAAGACCATGGAGCTTGAAGATGTGTTGCATATATATAGAAGCAGTATGCTGAGCTGTCCAGGTCATGCTGAAGGGAATGAGATGTCAGCGATGAGAAAATTGGCACATTACCACAAATATACTGTCGTGCCCATTAGTGGTGATAGGCAGGTCAGTAATCCAGTCAAGAGATACATCTAGCCATTTTGTCTTAGGCACAGAATATCGTATATGTCTTAAGGGTTCGCTTGGAAGCGATATGATATATGATATATAGCGAGGCTATTATGGAACGTTAATAGCTCACGCAGCGTCTGTGTGGATATGAGTGCAGTGCTTCTTCAGAAGTGACTGCAGTAGCCCAACGCTACCTCATTTTACGCAATGCCCCGCATCTCATAGATGCCACCACAATTGGGTTGTGAACCCAAGGCATTGGTTGAACAATCAGTATCGGCTGAACGAATAAGCCATATGATACTCGCATGCTTGTTCAGAACATGCTAGAAGCGAAGATGAGTTTTCTCCGAACACTTTTGGTTCTTCAAGACTTCATCTTGCTTTGTCATCTTGATGCCACAACCTGGCCTCTCGATGACAGGTGTCACTCAAGGTGAGTGAATGACAAATGGTATGACTGTACATGTCATAGTCGACCGTACTGACGACTGTCATAAATGTATGACGCGACTCGACCTGTACAGTCATGATCGACCATACTGTCGGCTGTCATAATAATATATGACATGACCGACTGTCATAATAATATATGACATGACATGACATGGTATGACATGTATGACAGGTATGACACGTATGACATGTATGACACATATGTCATCGGTCATAACCCTGACAGATCTCCCCTCTCAAGAGAGTTGTGTCCTCACAACGGGCATACCTTTGTATATGTCTTTGATGTCTTTGTTGTTGTTGTTTCTTGCTGGTACCAGTCTTCTTACACCGATTTGAGGCGTCCCTCATGGTGTTTTTAGGTTATTGGGGGGAACTGAGTCCACTTTAGTCCCTCACCTTAGGCATTTAGCCATACAGTCCTTAGGATGTAGCCCACCTTTTCGGAAATCGTATCGTTGAGTGACGTTCCAAGGTTCAATGAAGAGCGTTTTCGCGATACAATCCTACGCTGGATTACTGATTGATCCACACGTTATCATGTATGTGCTAGACGATTCAAAGCATCCGAAGTCTACGTTACGGATTGTTTGCGCTAGCCGTCGTCGCCTTTGCGCGATCGATGATCCCACGATTATAACGAATTATATTCGAACGATTCTCGGCCTGATATAGTGCACCCAACTCTTCCTCCCCTCCTTAAGCTACTTTGGAGGATCCTAGGCGATGATGGGGAGCCCGATTTCGATAATAAACGAACAAAGGGGCTTGTTTTAATGCAAACGGAGCGGCCCTGCTTAACGGAATTGGACTTATAATCCTTTACCGGTCTGCTCAACTCCTCAATATTTTTGTTCAGTACGCACGCTTTGACGAACATCTATCGCGATGAGTGAGAATGGATTCGCCACGTACTAATGTGAAATTTATTTAGTTATGTTTGTCAAGCACAACTTAGGATCACAACTCCGTCTACCTCAGTCGATGTCTCCGGTAGCTTCGGATGACTGGCCAAGAATCCGATGACAAACCACGGTTTTGGCAAAGGTAGCATTTAGCAGTTTTTATTTATCCACGGATATGATATCTCGCATGTGTGCGTATCTGTGCAAGGGTATGATTTTGAATAAGGCTCACTACACCTTTAGCAAGGAAGGATCAATTCCCGCTTCAATGCAACATAATGATAAACATTAAGAGCAAGGTTATATAGATGATCGACATGTATTAGTATATATTACAAGAAGTAAGGGCATAAGGCTTAATATAATGTTTAGCCTTCATAGGCAGCTATAATGTCTGCTGCATTGACCAGTCAGCTCTGTGGCTTTGACCCAGGTGTCATGCTCAGGACCGTAGCCTGCATATCGTACTAAATAGTATTTGACACCTCTAGTGAACTTATCCGAGAGTATATGTGATATCTCAAACAGTGGTTGCCCTTCTTCGGTGATCATCTGTGGCAGAGGCAAAGGTGCTTGGATCGAGTCATTGTACAGCTCTAATCTGGATACAGGTTGTACCGGATGAATACGGATATCAAGATTTCCGAAATCTAACTCGTATGCACGTCCATGGCTAAGCACTTTGGAAATAGTGAACGGCCCAATATATGGCTGCTTAAAGTGTCCGCCTGCCTCTGTCAAACCAGTCCATTGAATAAACTCGGTCCGTAAAAGAACTTTCTGCCCGACTGCGAACTGCTTAGGCATGTGAGTCTTATTGAATCTGGCTTGGCTAATTTCTGCTGCTCGGAAAATGTTGTCTACCGCGTTGGCATGAACAGCCGAGTACTGGTCAAAATGATCTCGAATAGCTCTTTGTATTGGAACAGGAGCTTCTGGCGGAATAGTGATAACCAGATCATGAGGCGAAAGTGGTTGCGCCATCGAGTCGAGATAAAATGGTGAATAACCAGTTGATGCAGAAACGGTATTGTTAATTGCAAACTCCACCAGAGGCAACTTGTCCTCCCACGAGTTGGCTGAAGTATCATTGCAACAACACCTGAGAATGAAAATGCTACTAATCAGTTTGTAAACCAGAGGATGGTGAAATCATATCATGAATCAACAATTTGAAAAATACCTGAGGATGTCCTCAATGAAGGCATGGCTCCTCTCATTGGCAGCATTCGACTGTGGATGGTGTGACGATGTCATGGACAATCTCGTACCAGTAGATTTCCACAGTGTCTGCCAGAATGTAGAGGTGAATCTGGGGTCTCGATCTGAGATGATGTTCCTCGGAAGACCATGGAGCTTGAAGATATGCTGCATATATATGGAAGCAGTATGCTGAGTTGTCCAGGTCATGCTGAAGGGAATGAGATGACAACGATGAGAGAATTGGCACATTACCACAAATATACTGTCGTGCCCATTAGTGGTGATAGGCAGATCAGTGATCCAATCAAGAGATACATCAAGCCATTTTGTCTTAGGCACAGAATATCGTATGTGTGCCTGACCATAAGGCTTGTGTCGCCTCGTTTTCTGGCGCTGACAAACGGGGCACTCCCGAATGTACTTGATAGCTGCCGTTGTCATTCCTGGCCAATAATACCGGCTACGCAGAAGATGAAGCATGCGATTTTTGCCTACATGACGAGAAATAGTGGCTGAGTGGCACTCATGAAGAAGAATGTGGCGAAGTTGTGTGATCTCACCGTCATCTGTGGGGACTTTAGCTGTTGGTGGAATGTACAGCTGTCTGCCATATATGGTCTTACGATAGATCAACCCCTGAATGAGCTCGAAGCTGTAGCTGCTGAATGACTGTGATGAAGTCGATGATGTCAGCTTAGCCAAAATAGTCTGTGCAAATGTGTCACGATCATATTCGGATATAATGATGTCGTGCAGCTGATGAGCTGATGAAGAAGATATAAGAGCAATGAATGTAGGATCTGCGGATGGAATGACTTCACTGATGTCCATGTGTTGAAGACAATCAGTAAGTTCAAAAAGTGTAGAGATACGCGTGAGTGCGTCTGCAACCTTATTCTTCTCGCCAGCAATGTGCTCTATACGGAAGTTGTACTCGGAGAGTTCGTCCAACCACCGTGCCTGTTTGGGGCTCAGTGTGGATTTGGTCTGGAAATAAACCAGTGGCTGATGATCTGAGCGTACAATAGTCTCAGGAGCTCCCAACAAGATGTGGCGAAAGAATCGGAAGCCTTCCACAATGGCAAATAGCTCGATCTCGGGAATAGGCCAACGTCTCTGTGTATCGGATAGAGTGACGCTATGATAGCCACATGGCTTCATACCTTTTCCTTGATCCTGGAGTAATACTTGGCCAACGTGTGTGCCTGATCCATCGACCTCCAAAATAGATGGCAGTTTCTGATCTGGGAGCTGCAATACTGGAGCGTTACAGATGGCACTTTTGAGGTTATCAAATGCCTGCTGCTGCTCAGATTCCTAGACAAATTCTGCATTATCTTTAAGGAGACGATTGAGAGGTTCGGCAACTTTGGAGAACTTTGGTATGAATCTCCTAAATTGACCAACCATGCCCAAGAATGACCGAAGGGATGACTTGCCATCTTTAGCCATACGGCGTAGAGGCTGCTTTCCAACGGTAGGACCATACAAGAATCACTCACCTTAAGAAAACCGAGATTTGGGGTCACCAAATTATTCCACCAACTTGCGTACCCCCCGCCGTTGTCCTATGGAATCGGTATGAATTAGTGTGTTTTCTTTCAATCAGCCGCCACTCCTCTTAAAAGTCCAATGATAACACTAAAAAGGCGACATTTTCAAAATTCTCATCATATTTATGACCCATATTTCTTATTTTCGAGTATTCCATAGCTCAAAAAAGCCAGCCAGCTATTCTCGACAACTTCGGTACCCCCCCCAAAAGAAAAAGCTGGCTGGTTTCTTATCGCCGGGTTTTCTTAAAGGTGAGTGATTACTGTAAGACACTGGAGGCTGAATTGCCATGACTGCTCTGATCCTGTCTTCTATGATGGATAGGCCTGCTTCAGATATGTGATGTCCGATAAAATCTATAGATCTAACGAACAACTCCACCTTGGAAGGCCTGATGAAAAACTGGTGATCTCTGCAACGCTGGAGGAACTGTCGAACATGCTTCACATGACTGTCAAAATCTGGACTGTATACGATAGTGTCGTCCATGAATATGACAAGGAACTGGTCGATGAAGTCGAAAAATGCCCGATTTTCTACACGAAGTGCTGTTGCAGGAGCATTGGTCAATCCGAAAGGCATAACTGTCCATTCATAAGAACCGTATCTGGTGCGAATAGCAGTTTTATGTATATCATCCGGATGAATGGGGATTTGGTGAAAGAACTGGTTGAAATCAAATCTACTGAACCATCTTGATCCCTTCAGCTGCTCTAGTAGGGTGTCATGTGGTGGTAGTGGATACGTGTCCTTGACGGTGATGTTATTCAAGGCACGATAATCACAACACATCCTCCACTTTCCCCCTGGCTTAGGAGCGAAAATGATTGGGCATCCATATGGCGATGATGATGGACGAAGGATACCCAACTCGACATATTTGATGATTTGCCGTTTGAGTTCCTCCATCATGGGTGCCGGAATGGTGCGTACTGGCTGTGAAGGAGGCTTATGTCCAGGTTCGATGTCGATTCTATGATATCCACCTTCAAACCGCTCTGGCCTATGACCAGCCGGAAGATCCTCTTGGAAAACGTCTGAAAAGTCTTCTCTCACTTGATCACGTGCTGCTGTGACCTCGGGGTCTTCCATTGTGGTGTCCGAGTCTGATGCTGCAAAGACCAATTCACCATCGACCTCGGAGAGGAAAAAGAGATATGCTACGGCTTCTTCAGCCGAACCACTGGATCGAATGCGACGGAGATGTTTCCTCATAGTGGTGGCACTGACCAATTCCATTTCAGGAAGGCCATCTGAGTCTGGAGTCTGCTCAACTCTGGACAATACTGTGCGAATACTGGAGCCTGATGAATGCTTCCTAGTGATCGTCAGATTTTTGGTCTGAAAGTCAATATTTGGATTCCTCCTCTCCAACCAATCTTGACCCAGAATGACAGTGAATGGTTTCATGTCAATGATGTAGAGATCTACTGAATCCTTATACTTGCCCAGCGTGAATGTAGCATTGGGAAGATAGGATGTACAGGGTAATTGGCTTCCTCCAGCCAACCCCACTGAGAATGATGAAGAATCTGTGGGAGGTATACCAAGCTGAGCAGCGAACTGTCTGTCGATGAAAGATGATGTGGCTCCTGGATCAACCAAAATGTGAGTATTCTGTCCATGGACTTTCCCCTTATACAGCAACAGCTTTTTCTGTGATTTCAGCTGTGCTGTCTGAGAGTGCATCTGTGCGATGTTTTCTGTGGGATTATCCATCTGCTGAAACTGTAGTGTCAGTCTGGATAGGACTTCCTCTGAAATACTCTCAATCTGGCCACTTGCTTCAGTGGCACTTTCTGGCTGATCTACCCTCGGGGTGCTCTCATTACCGGTACTTGTGCAGTACCCGGAGAGTTTCCCTGAGCTGGAGCTGCTGGAACTGGAGCTGATGGATCTGAAGTTGCAACTGCTGCATTGATACTGTGCTGACTCTTCAGTTCCTTGACCAAGGTGTTGATCGTGTTAATGAGTTTGTTAGACCCATCTTTTGCACCCTGATTCTTCTGTGGCTGTCTCTGATTCTGAAAGGGATTCTGTGCTGGTGGCTTGCCTTTGATCTGTTTTCCATCATTGGTAGTGGTGGCCCAACAATCCTTCTCGATGTGACCTGGTCGATCACAACGATGGCAAGTCTTATTCTGATTCTGTTTCTGTGATTGTCCTTTTCCTTTTCCTTTTCCTTTGCCTTTGCCACTTTTTCCTTTATTCCTATTCTGATTGGACTTCTGACTGTCATTCTGTTTCCAATTCTGATTTTTGGATCTGTCGTATGGCTTATTGCCACGTCCTCTGTCCTTATCCTTTTTGGCTGGCCCTCCAGATGACTGTTCCTTCTGCCCTCTATAATGAAGAGTCTCTGATTGCTTCGAATGAACGACATAGTTCAAGTCGAGCAATATTTGTGTGGTTAGTGACCACGACATATTATTCCTTTCTGTCTCTGTCAGGAATCGTAAATGAAACTGTCTGCGAAGTTCCGGATCTACGCTGTTGACGAATCTGTCCTTTATCAACACATCTTCCAGTTCAACTGCTGCCAGTGCAGCCAGGGAAGTGAATGTGCGTAGATAATCTGAAAAAGTCTGGTTTTCCTGTTTCAGTGACATTAGGTGTTTTTTAGCCACTGATCTTTTATGGGGGTTACCAAACTGTCTGAGGAAAATCCCTCTGATTCCTGCAAATGTGGCATCTGGTTGATTTGCCACGACCTGAAAATAGTGTCTGTCGTTATTCTGAATGAGAGTGAGAAACACTGTGATCAAATCCTTATCATTGACACCTGGATAAGTGAACTGGAAATATCTGTCCACTGTTTCCAACCAGACCTCTGCGTCCTGTCCTGATTTGAATTCCCTAGGTGGTGCCATTTTCACCTTGGGGACCAAACTGGGTGGAGCTGGTGGAGCTGGTACTGTATCTGCATCTGGATCTACAAAGACCATCGGAGGACTGTCTGCAGTATATTCTTCATCTGGTTCCTGAGGCTCGTTTTCAGGATCTCGATATCTGCTCATATCAGGCTTCATTCGGCTGATATTGTCGAAGAACCCTATCTTGTCGTATCTGGTCTGGGTATTATCATAACCAGCGTGCCATTTCGGGATCTTGAAACGACTGTATGCATCATATGAGCCTAAGATGTCAAAGAACCATGTAGACGGATCTGCATTGATGGGTGGAATATCTGGATCTTCTGCTTCTGCCATCTAATAAAGACAAAACACAACACCAAAATCTCTTCAACTAACTGAGTGTGTGAAGATATATATATACCTATGTTATATATGGTATATCTATATATTATGATGAGGTTATGCATGTACATATATCCACCTTCTTCCCCCCTCAAGGAAGTGTGTGATACAGTGGCAGTTGTCAATTGCCAATACCTCATTCAGCATGCATTCCTTATAGGAATCAGCTGTTACAGTTTTAGGGTTGCAGCCCTACAGTCCTTGGGTTGTAGCCCTGCAGTTTTTGGGTTGTTGCCCTACAGTTTTAGGGTTGTTGCCCATAGTATTATCATGTCTATGATGATTTAGCATGATATAATAATGCCAAAAAACGAAGTTTTTCGAAATAAAACTGGCATTTTTGGGCATATATAGTTACAGTGGCCCTGTTACTCAATACAGTGTTTAGGGTGTTACTTGATATCAGTAACCCTAATACAGGTAAAAAATAAGCAGTATAACGATTTTGCCAAGATTTTTAGGCAAAACTGCATTCAATACCTAAGTGAATGTTAGGTGATTTTCAAAGGGTACGTTATACCCCTGACATACACATTCAAATATTAGGGTGTTACAGGGTGTTACACGTGTTATGTCTTTCAGGAATTGTTATTTGATAGATAAATATCCATTATAGCAAAAAAAATCAATCCCGAATTTGCAAAAGATTACACGTACAGCATTTTGACCGATTTTTCGTTACAGCCAATATGTTTACCCCTATATATTACACACCTAATATCTAGGGTGTTACACGAGATATGACATGTGTCATTATGATTTTCTCATACCTCAATAGGTATAAAATCATATTATCAAATAAAATAGGGTCCGATTTTCAATTTTCAAATCTATCGCAAACGGATTTTACCTATTTTGGCCGTTTTGGCTATATGTATATATATATATATATATACATATCTCTGTGTGTGTGGACTGCAAAGTACAGAAGTACTGCAAATCACTTCACTATTGCACATGACAAATTTCATGGGATAAAAGTGAATTATACTGCATATCAACATCTAAGGTTGATCACATTTCTGGGTTTTACTGATTGAAACCCATGGAGGCATATGCACTCTCTGGTGATATTTAAGATATATCAACTGTAAATGAATTCACAGTTGTGTCAGATCCTAAGATATATTTGGATGTATACAACGAGTATATCAAGTGATATCTCTGTGTTCAAATACATCTGGACACTGCTAGATGTAATCTGAGCAGTTTTTACACAACACATTGTTTGTGTGTATGTATGTCCACAACCACCTTTTGTCAATTCATGTATGGTTGCTGATCTGAGTTGGTACATGCATGTGAAGTGATCATCTGTATCAACTGTCAGAATGCAATGTAGATATTGATGTTGCTCCAACGATGATATGTGAGTGAGACGCATGGACAGTGCTCAACAGTGACCAGCTGTTATTTGAGCACTGTATACTGCCTTCGGGTCTGGAGATATCTCCATCCAGCCCTTCAGCATGTTGTTTGATCCTGTTCCCTTATGTATCGCCATCGCTGACACTTCCACGCACATGTGTTTGGAAGTGGGATCTATGTATTATGTATTGATACAATACTTGATCATTACACTTGGAGTCAGTGTATTGTCAACATAATGAATGCTAGTGTTTGTGCAGTGTATAGTACTGCTGATTAGTACTTGTGTGTGTGTGTGTTTACTTACACACACTTTGCAAGATCTTTATGGATATCACAATATCCTAACAGCTTATCATGCAGATTGTCAGCATACCACGTACTGATTATATCTAACATGATATATATAGTTTAGGGATTGTTGTAATTCCATGATAATCTCATTACGATATGAGTTGCTGATAAATTTCACATGAAGCTCAGGTGAGCATTCCTTCAAGTAATCCACCATAGAATGTACATGTTACCTGGAGAGCATCTCGGCTCCACCAGGGCACGACAAACTAATTATGGTGTTATGATTACTGTCAGGCACCCTTTGCAACATGGATTCTAATATAGTTTAGCATTCACTGCAATATGCTTATGCTCTGTACAGTATAATAAAGTATATAACATTTACAACATTGCAATCATTCAGCATAAGACGGTGCATGATATAGAAGTATATGCACTGTGTATTAATGATTGCTGTAAGTGAAATGAGTGTATGTGTGTGTGTGCTGATCTGCACACACATGTTGTGCACAGATCACTGTGCTGCTGATAAGTATAATGCTGATGATCAAAAGTATTTGTGTGGTCATCAGAACATTGGAATCTGCTGCATGGTATAGTTGCATGGTATAATAATGCATGGTACATCTCGCTGCATGCGATGGATAGTATATGCTGCAAGTGTGCGTGTGTGTGTGTGATATGGCTACACACACAACATATAGTACACAGACATGTGATTGCACAGCGTCCATATTTATCTGATTTCATCTACTTATATGTGTGTGTGTGTGGCTACACACACAGCATATGATGCACACCCATATGATTGCAAACTTGTATGTAAATCTGCCAGTGAATGGATAAACATCATCTCTTATGTGCAAGCATCACAGATTTTAAGTAGCATGCTGCATATATGTATACCATCATCGCGCGTCATCCGATCATGATAAATCTAGCAGGTGTGTGTATATCCTGTCAAGCAAAATCGTCATGCGCGCGTAGACAAGTGATTTTTGCAACCATTTAAAATGACGAGATTTTGATGCGTACACTGCACTGAAATTAGTGTGAGTAGCGATTTATCAAAGTCGCTGATGTGCGCGCTGCTATTAGTGAACATATCTCTGTCGCAGGTATGTATGGCATGTGATATGAATGCCATTTCGTGTACGGAACATACACTGATGACGATTTGTTCATCTGCGCGTCAGTATGTCGCATATAGTGCAATTTTGCGAATGATAGCAGCGTACGTATGCGATTTGTATGCTGTATGCACACCTCTTCGCGTTGTTATACTTTGACGGTGATTATGCGAGCGTGAGTGTTAGCGACGGTATCTCCCGCGCACTTCGTCCGCTGTTTATTCCGCAGCGAGTGTAGTTATGCGATATATATCTTATATGTGCGACTGCGGGCGCCTGTATGTATACGCGATCCGCGAACCTGTTGCACACACAAAATACAATATATCTCTATTTGCTGCACTGCACACTTAGGTTCTCGTTCGTCGCGTGGACGATTAGAATACCACTCTTAAGGGTTCGCTTGGAAGCGATATGATATATGATATATAGCGAGGCTATTATGGAACGTTAATAGCTCACGCAGCGTTTGCGTGTGGATATGAGTGCAGTGCTTCTTCAGAAGTGACTGCTGTAGCCCAACGCTACCTCATTTTACGCAATGCCCCGCATCTCATAGATGCCACCACAATTGGGTTGTGAACCCAAGGCATTGGTTGAACAATCAGTATCGGCTGAACGAATAAGCCATATGATACTCGCATGCTTGTTCAGAACATGCTAGAAGCGAAGATGAGTTTTCTCCGAACACTTTTGGTTCTTCAAGACTTCATCTTGCTTTGTCATCTTGATGCCACAACCTGGCCTCTCAATGACAGGTGTCACTCAAGGTGAGTGAATGACAAATGGTACGACTGTACATGTCATAGTCGACCGTACTGACGACTATCATAAATGTATGACGCGACTCGACCTGTACAGTCATGATCGACCATACTGTCGACTGTCATAATAATATATGACACGACCGACTGTCATAATAATATATGACATGACATGACATGACATGTTATGACAGGTATGACACGTATGACATGTATGACACATATGCCATCGGTCATAACC
>LGRX02031869.1:0-18416 GCA_001247695.2 Cymbomonas tetramitiformis | reverse complement strand
CTCAGCCATCAACTACGAGATCAACGCGCCCGCAGCCGCATGCATTCAGCCATCAGCTACGAGATCAACGCGCACCACTGCCGCAAGCATCAAGCCACTGAACTACAAGATCAGCACGCCGCAGCCGCTCAGCCACTGAACTACGAGATCAGCACGCCGCAGCCGCTCAGCCACTGAACTACGAGATCAGCGCGCCGCAGCCGCTCAGCCACTGAACTACGAGATCAGCACGCCGCAGCCGCTCAGCCACTGAACTACGAGGTCAGCACGCCGCAGCCGCTCAGCCACTGAACTACGAGATCAGCACGTCGCAGCCGCTCAGCCACCGACATCAACGACGAGATCAACGCGCCCGCAGCCGCAGCCGCTCAGCCGCTGACATCAACGACGAGATCGACGCGCCCGCAGCCGCAGCTGCTCAGCCACTGATGACATCAACTACGAGATCGACGCGCCCGCAGCCGCAGCCGCTCAGCCACTGACATCAACGACGAGGTCAACGCGCCCGCAGCCGCAGCCGCTCAGCCACTGACATCAACGACGAGGTCAACGCGCCCGCAGCAGCAGCCGCTCAGCCACTGACATCAACGACGAGATCAACGCGCCCGCAGCCGCAGCCGCTCAGCCACTGACATCAACGACGAGATCAACGCGCCCGCAGCCGCAGCCGCTCAGCCACTGACATCAACGACGAGATCAACGCGCCTGCACCCGCAGCCGCAATCACACGTCAGCATCAACAATCACGTTCATATCACCACGCCACACCCACTTCGTGTCTTGCCAGCTGATGTCTCCCTATCCATACGCCACCAGCTGGGGGGGGGGAATATATTTAAAAAACTTGCCCTCCAATGCCACACCCACATCTCAAACCCAAAATTCCTCACAACACCCCACTCTCAACCACAGCAGAGATACACCGCCATTTCAGCACCCAGCAATACCCCAACGCCCCGCCAGCCCTTACATTGCCGCCCCTCGTTCATAATCGCGACAGCTGTCACAACTATGAACACGCTTAGAAGGGGTCCCTCGGGCACCCCTGAAAGGCCTGTCACACCCCCCATATTTAGTCACGCTACCGCAGCCCATGTCAGACCCCACCGCATTTGCCCCCATCGCGCCCGTCTCAGCCGACAGCAAACGCCCCAACCATGACCCCCTTTTTCAGTAATTGTCATTCCCCCCTTCAGTCACGGTCCTACCCCAGTTCATTGTCCGCTCGAGCGCCCGGAGCATATCACGTTCACCCTCCAGCTCAGATCTCCCTCCCAGTTTGAATCATGCACGACGCCTCGCCAGGCGCTACATCGACGTCGCCGCGACCAGCCCGTGCCGATCCGAGAGCACCGCAGAGCGTCAAGCACGACATCACGCGAAGTGACATCACGACACGACCACACATGACGTCTCGGCAATGCATGACAGGGCAAACGCAAGCGCGCGTTGACACCAAACGCCGCTGTCACTGGGAACCAATGGTCACAGGGCATCCGAAACGACAATGGCATTCACGGACTTTCACTATGCTCGCTTGAGTATTTAGCTAGCTCTGCTTTCGAAAAGTTAGATCCGAACCTTTCAAAACCATTCTGCGGGACAGTGATATTTGCCTCTTGTGGCCTAGTATCAAATGTGATATATACATACATATGCTTCGAATCCACATGAGAGCTTCGTCACTAGCAGTTTGTAAGAGTCTGGTTCGGATCCCCAGAGTGCCGGCACGCCACTCTGACGTATGTGCGAAGTCGTGCCGTTGCACTTGTTTTATCTGTGAATTGCCCCCGTGTTGCTCGCTTGCCTTTCTGCGTTGCATGCTTTTACCTGAGCCTGAATCTACAGTCTGCGAGTACAAGTTAGTCCCGTGCCCGTTTTGCGAATCTACGAGCCGGCACGGCTGAAGCGCGTTGCCGCCTGGCATGTTTTACGTGGCATAGCAGTAGAAACGCATGTCGCAGTTCCGCAGCGCTGGAGATCCTCTGCTGTCCGAAAACGTTCACGAATTCACAACACGATCGCGAATTCCCACAGAGGGGCATTTTTCCCTTTGAGCGCCTAGCGGCGAGATAGCCCGAAGCTGCGTTTGTCATAAATTCACACCCGCGACGGCGAACCGTCTCAGGCACTCTCAGCGGTATTCACGCGTGTGCACGATGCGCCCGGCCTTTTTGTGCCATATTTTGTACCATTTGCCGTGCGAATTCGAACCTCGCAGGGCTTGCTTGCCGAATATGCTCAAACCGGCACATATGACCGGCGCTTGGGAATGCACAACCGTAGCCGCGCCAACTCGAGCCGTGACACCTGACTTTTGCTGTTTGACGAGGTTGTAGCCGCACCCATGTTTTCCCCTCAGTTTGTATGATGTTAACCTTTGTGAATTCGACCTGCGCAGGCTGTGGCAACGTTGAATTCCCCGAACGGACCTGTGTGACAGGTTGTGGGAATTCACGGCTTACGGCGCGCCAGCTCGAGTCCAAACACCCGACTGCAACCTTTCGACAGCATTGCAGCCGGATGTTTTTTCCTTCAGTTTTCATTGTGTGTGTATTCGTGAATTCGACCCTTGTGGGCGTTGGCAGCGGTGAATTCCCCGACGAGCCTGTATGACAGGTTGTGGGAATTCATGGTTGGCGACGCGCCAGCTCGGGCCTGGAGTGAATGCCCAATTGCAAAGTGTTGGTTTGTTCTGCTGGAACGGTATCACCTAACAGGGTGCCGAACCTCTTCGTTGAATATATTTAAAAAACTTGCCCTCCAATGCCACACCCACATCTCAAACCCAAAATTCCTCACAACACCCCACTCTCAACCACAATAGAGATACACCGCCATTTCAGCACCCAGCAATACCCCAACGCCCCGCCAGCCCTTACATTGCCGCCCCTCGTTCATAATCGCGACAGGGTGAGGTGGAAAATGCGAGGCGAGGCGGCTAACGGCGTGGGCGACGGCTAGCGAGCTGCGGCGGGTCGTCGAGGATAATCAGGGAAACAGCAAATTGTACGCGGTCGTGTGGGACGAAAGGACGCGATCACGAATGTCGGACGGTGTTCTAGAGACCAGTAACAACAAAATCCAGCCCAACGATACTGCACGGAAAAAACAAGCTGTCGCCAACGCTACCCAATCATGTCCAATCAACCGCGCGTCCGTAACCGATACTGGAATATCCTAGTTCACTAGATATCAGAAACTCCCGAACTGTGTGGATAAACTCATAAGATAAATAAACCCTAAGCTAGATATACCCGGAACGGTCTCGGACGGTTTCGGAGTCTAGCCTACCTGTGACACAGCGTGTGTCACAGCACGAACCTATAGATCAGTCAGCAGTCCAGTGTTGGTCCTAGGAGTCTGTCATAGGGGCCTGACCGGGACTCCCAGTCAGGGCTGCCTATACAGATTTCAGCACACCACCCCAGCACTGTGGGTGGTGACTGTCTAGGAGAGTCAGATAATGTAAGATAAGTTAGGGCAGGAGCCAGGTTGACAGACCTAACTGCTAATCCAACTGTGCAATTCTGAAACACAAATTGGAAACCCTCTAGCTAGCACAGGTGCAGAAACCTACGGGCATTGTGCACCCGCTAAACAAATGAAAGGCACCGAGCTAGCAAGCCAGAATGTAACTTGTAGATGTCAAAAGCAAAACATAAACCAGAAAAGTTGTTGAAGTCACCGGAGTTCCGCACACCACCATGTTGGTGTGCATCCAGAGTGAACAAGAAGTCAATCGACAGCACCAAAGTAGCCAGCCGTGGTCTCAATCAAGTCCGACCCGAAGGGAGGGTTCCCGAAAGGACCCCTCTCATGCAGAGCCACACCGTAGAAGAAGGCCATGTCGAAGCTCAAATCTGCCTGAGCAAGATCCTGAAAGATGTCAGGGGGCTCAGGCGGCTCAAGCGGTGGCACATTGTCAGCCACAAAGAAACCCTGAGCCGGGATCACGGATTCAACAAATTCATTCGTGGAGAAAATTGACGGAGTCTCCCAATCGAGATCACCACCAGGCGAAGGCAATCCCGCAGCCGACTGAGCATCGGGCACAGCTGCCACCCCCATGATCGAGATGCAAAGAACGAGGGAAAGGAAGAAAGGAATGCCCCACGGCCCAACCGTGGCAGGAAAGCCCCAGGGCGGCTTCCCACAACCGTAGGCCCTCTGCTCGTCCACGGGCGGCTCGGAAACATGATTGGCCGACGGAGGCGAACCCCGCGGCTTCAGCCGGAAGCTGCCGTCGGCAAAGTCCTCGTAGTCGTCGGTGTCGTAGCCGGTGAGGTCAACCGGCGCGATGGCGGCGTGGTTGACAGTCTGAACGAACCCAGGGAACTCACCGTCCGTCGTGGCAGTCACCCGCGCCGATTGAAGCGGCACGGGCTTCACATCCTCCTCCTGCGAGACAGGTATAGCAGGGGCCGGCACGGCGGATGCCGATGCCGCCGCACCACCTGCCGGAACCTGCTCCTCCGGCATGCCCCCCGCTGCCGCGGGGCCGCACACCAGAGCCGATGCATGCGGCTCGAGAACCGCCGGTGGTGGGAAGGATGCGTGGGTGTAGTGCACCTTGCAGTTTGCCGCGGCATGGACCTCCGCGGCGAGATCGTCCAGCCGCTGATGAACGTCGTCACCTGCGGGCTCGTCAGCAGGCTGCTGCGGCTCTACCGTGAAGCCGTAGGCGGACACGTCGATCCCGCCCACCGCACCCGCACAGAGTACCGCAGGCGGCCCGTACGTAGATGCCGCAGTGGCAAAAGCCTCGGCCCCATCATCCGCCGCCTGCTGGAACAGGGCACACATGGCCAATGCACGCACCCCCTCCGCGTCCTCCTCGTCGATGGGAATGCAGAATGCCGCGGCCGAGTGCGGGGGATGCTGACGCCCGCCCAACGGGCAGTCGCGGTAGAAGTGATACTGCTCACCTTTTCCCGCCTTCTTGCACCTCCCGCAAAAGGGCTTCGCCTTGTGGTCGTCACGGTCGAAGCCGACTGCATGCAGCGGGTGCGTGCCGACACGGAATCCCCGCTGCGTACCGCGCTGCTGCTGTTGCCGCTGTGTCGCTGCGGCTGCTGCCGCTGCTGTTGCGCCGGCAGCGCGTCCGCCCCGCGCTGTTGTCGCAGCAACTCCTGAAGCTCGTTGATCTTGTTGAGGAGAGCACCGTACTCGGTGCTGGAGAGCTGCTCGGAGATGCCGCTCTTGCCCGAGACTGCCTTCCCCGCCCCCGTCTGCGCCCAAGCCTGATAAATCTCCACCACAAGGGAGCGGAGAGATGCCAAGGAGACATGCGCGAGGTCGGCCGCGAGAGGATACCGCACCTTGACCGCGGTGTAAAACACCGGGTCCAGCCGGTTGTACAGGGAGAGCTTCCTGGTCTCCTCGGTGGGCGTCCAGTCCGTAGCTTTGTTATCCCGCACCAGACGCTGTTCCCGAGCCAAGATGGGCTGCGGGTCAGTGTCTGCGGGATAACGTAACGCGGCGTGCTCCTCCTGGTGCGATTCACGTAGTGCCACCGGCACGCAGCCCTTGATGATGTCCACAAGAGCTCGCCGTCCATCACGGTCAGACGAGGCGTCGGTGCCAGTCAGCCAGACGTAGGCGTTGCTGTGCTTCTCGACGACCAGAGCCAGAACGTCGTAGAGCAAGCCGTTGACCTTGGTCACCACACGAGCCAGAGGGTCGTCGAGGTCAAAAGATGCCAGCTCCAGCCCAGCCGAATGAAACTCCGTACGCAGCTGCACCACCAGCTCGGAGAGGAGGCCAGCGTCGTCCGTACCGCGAAAATGGTGCTTTTTGTCACCAAGGACATCCTCGCGGATACCCTTGGCCCACTGGCGGTGAAGACGCGTTTTGTAGACGTCGTCAACCAGCTTGCTCTGCTCCTGCAAGTACTTCCTGGTCGCCACGTCTGCATCTTCGTTGGAATTCGGAGCGGGGTTCGGAACAGTTGGCGTACGCACCGTCGGACTGTTCCGAACTCCGTCTAATAGCCTCAGCGAGGCGTCGATGTCACTGTCCCTGTCCAGGGACTTCTTCGCTCGGGTTAACATACCCATTCTCTGAAAAGCCAGAGGGGAGGTGGTACGCAGTCGTGCGGTCGGGTGTGGTAGCGGAAAAATGGTAATGGTCAGCAGCGGAGAGAAGCTGAGAGAACGGAGCGGCGAGGGGCACTCGAAGATGTCGTCGAAGTCGAAGGTGTCGCGAACACCAGCCCAGAAAACAGTAACCAGCAGGGCCAGTGCCGGTGCAGAACTGGATCCGAACTTTGCTAAGACTAGTCCGTAACGAGGCGCGGTCCCCATGGCCGCCACTCACAGTTGCTTACCGCAAACAATTCATACCATAATTCCTAGTCGCACCCAAACGCGCATGTGCGCACCACCTCTCCAAGCGGCCGTTTAGCCAATCATGGCCAAATCAGCAAGTGGAATAAAAGCGTGGATGGGGCCACGACCTACTGGAATATCCTAGTTCACTAGATATCAGAAACTCCCGAACTGTGTGGATAAACTCATAAGATAAATAAACCCTAAGCTAGATATACCCGGAACGGTCTCGGACGGTTTCGGAGTCTAGCCTACCTGTGACACAGCGTGTGTCACAGCACGAACCTATAGATCAGTCAGCAGTCCAGTGTTGGTCCTAGGAGTCTGTCATAGGGGCCTGACCGGGACTCCCAGTCAGGGCTGCCTATACAGATTTCAGCAACCGAGCCATACCGCCCGCACCGAAAGCCCCTCTAACGCGGGTCCCTCACCCCATCTCAAGCGTCGGTGTTTAGCCAATCATGGCCAAAGCCGCAGTGTAAAATTAAGCGTGCGTGGTACCAAACCTGCTGAATATATCAGCTTGACTGTATATTCGGTGTGCGGTAATCAGAATAGATAAAACAGATGAGGAGAATACCGAGTCTTCCCGTTATATGTTCGGGGTCTAGGGTTCCGGGACCGGTGACAGTCATACACCCTAACTATAGGAGTGACAGTCGGGGCGTCACTTCCAGCATTCACTCCACACCTCCCACCTTATGTCCTTCGCAAGTGGGCACCTGCCCCCTGCCATCTTGATCTACGTCGCGCTAGAGCCCGCCACAAGCATTGAACTCGGTACCGACCTGCCCACACCCGTGTGGGGGCTAACCGTCATACCTCGGTACGATAGAGCTAAAACTTCTAATTGAAAATGCACGCCTGACGTGAGAAATATCATTCGGATTGTAAGAAAATAGAAATATAATTAAGAAAATACTCGTGCGCAAGGAAGTGCAGTCAGACATGCCACATTTTACCTCTACTGTAATAGTAATTATGAAATGGGATTGAGCATTTATCGCATAAGTTCTGGGAGAGAGTGCCATCAAGCAAGCGTGTATCACGTCTGCACCACTTGTCCATGCGCAAGCGTCTATATTCACCGCGAAGTAATGCTTGGAACCTTTGAAGAACGAGTGCCCCTGGTCGAGTCAGCAAAATAAACTCATGGCTCGCTGTACTCTTGGCGACTTCCATCCGAAGGGCTGTGGACCGCTCCTCACACACCGCAAGCAGGCAGGAACATTTCAACTACATGTGAAGGAGCTACACTTTGGCTGCGCTCACCTCGACTGGGAAATGGTTCCTTACTGCGTCGCTACACGCCGTGTCCTGTTTGGCGCTATCTGATCAGACAAAGAGTGTTTAAGGGTTACCCAGCAGTAGGGTTGTAGGGACGAAAACATGTCTAAGGTATTTGTGGGAAATCTACCTTGGGCGATCGATACGAAGAAATTATTAGAGCACATCAAGCTAAATTTTCCGCCCTCAGAAGTAAAGAACGCGTACGTTATCGCCGACAAAGAAACGCGCAGGTCCAGGGGGTTTGGTTTCGTTGAGTTCGTCTCGCACCAAGCGGCGCTCAAGGCCTGTCGCACCAAGACGCAGCTACAAGGCCGGAATTTACGATATTCTCTTGCTAAAAGTGGATCGCAGAGAGATAATCCAGGGCGGTATCCTGAGTCGCTGCCAGAGATTCAAGACGTGGAGGCCACCCTTGAATATCTCACGCAGCTGCGCGAGGCGTCGAAGGCAGACGTGGACGAGCTGACGCGGATCTACTGTGAGAAGATAGAGCGGCTGCAAGAAGACCTGTCTACTCTGAAGCTCACAGCGCAGGGCAAGCAACCGTCTTTGGGCGCCGCGTCAGTATCGGGCGAAACCGCATTCGCTCCGGCGGAGAAAGCCACAGGGCGAGTGGCGATCTTCTGGGACTATGATAATTGTCCAGTGCCTAAACGCAAGTCCGCTTACGCAGTCGCACAACGCGTGCGTAGTGAATGCATCACTGAAGGTTGCGTCGAGACTGAATTCACCTGTTTCTGCGACATGACTCGTCTTCCCGCGGCGTGCTGTAACGAGCTGAACAATGCCAACGTGCTTCTGGCGCATGTGCCCGCCCAGGACAAGAATGGTTGCGACCTTCGCATCATCCAGCACATAAGCCGGTTTGAAAGATGCAATCCAACCCCAGCAACAGTGGTGCTGCTGTCCGGAGACATTAACTTTATGCCTCTGCTTTCCGACTTGAGGAGAGCAGGAGGATACACGATCGCAGTGCTGCACTCGGGCGCGAGCCCAGCTCTGTTGCAGACGGCACACTGGAAACGGCGGTGGTTCGACCTCCTCACCGCCCTACCCGACACACCCTCCCACGGGAGCAAGGAGTCGAAGAAGAGCTCCGAAATACCGGGTAACTGCGAGGCGACAGGGGCAGGGGCCAGGGCTCTAGTATTGTTCAACCTCAACAAGTCCTCGCCGGTGCCGGCTCTACGCAAGGAGGTGCAGCAAGTGGCCGATCCTCTCGGAGGCCGGCGGTATATAGTGGTGGCGGATCACCGAACAGGCTTGCCAAAGGGGTATGGCTTCGTAGAGTTCGCCACGCACACCGATGCAGACCGGGCTTACCGGCGTCTGAAAGACGTGCAGGTCTGTGGGCAACCCTTGCGGGTGGAGTGGGCGAAGCCGAAAGGGCGGCAGGGAGGGCAGCAACAGCCTGCACGGCATCCGCAAGGACGGGGACAGCAGGACACGGCGGGTGAGGTGGTAGAGGCACCGGCCGCACAAGATGATGCAGGTGACTCAGAAGAAACTGCAGACGACTCGGAAACCCCTGGTGGCAAACAAGAGGGCGGAACCGCCTGGCTGCTGGATGCCATGGTAGACTTCGTTGCTGAAAGTGAACGGTGGCACTCGAGCATTCAGGGATTCATGATCGAGCAGTGCGAGGTATTCGAGGACTCAGAGGAGAACAAGTTAGAGCACACCTTGGTTCACCAGGAGTTCCAGTTGCTGATGGAATCCTTGCTCGAGGAGCAGCTCGAAGTGCTCGGCGTTACGGGCGCAGACTTTGCCGCAGCCATCGCTCAAAGCTCATCTCCAGAGCACCAAGGTTTCTTAGAACAAGTTCTGGCGATGGACAACTTTTTGCATTTTAAGACGATGATGATCAAATTGATGAGAGACCTACAAGGTGAAGGATTTGACTCACTGGATACCCTGTGAGTAAACGGGCTCTTTGTAGCACACTGTGAGCAGCCTTCTATGCCTCAGGGGCAACGAAGGAGCACGGCGGTGTAGAGTAGCTTGTGAACAGGCAGTAGAATCATGCAACTAGCTTTGTTGTTCGCTATGAATACCTCGTGTTGAACTAAAGGTGGCAGTATCAATCGGCTCAGACCACTTTCAGCGTGTGCAAATTCTCCCATAGTTAACGGGCTTTATTATATTCTGAAATTTGTTTTATTTCTGAAATGCAACACTTTTCCTGAAAACTTTACAATTGTTTCAAACCACGATGGCAATTTACTATTTCAGACAACCTCAATTCACTATCTTGACCAAAATTTGCACAATGCGCATTTGTTCAGGGAAAAGTTTATCCTGATCTGGATCGCAGTGAGCTGATTGGGTCGACCGGTGGTAACTACAATCCGAAAGGAACACTACAGCCATTTGAGTCGTCTTGTTACAGAATTACGTGGCCACACGCGATAGTGTCATGATGGGCGTGTGGGTATATAATCACAACTAGCAAACACACACACATGCGGGTGACGAAGATGAATGAAAAAATGCACAATAACGGAGATCTTGGGCACCTTGGATTTGGGGTAAGACAGCCACTGTCCAGCGCATTTTTACCGGCAGAATTTAAACCCCGCGCTTGTTCGCCGAGGGTATAACTAAGCCCCATCCCGCGTCAGTTAGAGCATGCCGTGCTTATCGAGCAAACTTAATCAAAGTTAATCTGTTGACGAAGCTAAGCTACGGAACAGCACGCCGTAGAGCGGCCGCCAAAATCAGCCACTGCCACGAGAAGCTTAGGCAAATGAAGGAATGTGAGACTTGATGTTCATATATTTGAAATTTATGTCGAGTGAGCCAATACAATATCTCTATCAGCCAATCATACGCCAACGCAACATTGCACACCCAAACCCAGAATTCGGGACCTGAGTATGTCGCGATTCCGCTGTGACGCTCGACGGAATGCTCACCTTCATGGGGCACGACTGCAACTATTGCATGGCACACAGACTAGAAGTCATCACTTGTCATTTATATTATCAAATATTTTATTCCGAAAACGGGCATGAAGCTCACATATAAATTTGATGCAAATTCCGTTTCCGCACAAAATTTGGGGGTCCGCACAAATAAATTACGTCAAACTCAATACATCCATAATATAATATATGACACGGCGATGTGGCCTGCAATTAAGGGATACCCAAACTGTGAGCTTATTTGTTCAAAAAATGTTTTGGGAATGCGTACCTTCACATCATTTATATCTATATTATTAAGCCGCGTAATATGCTCTTTTTGAGCCTTCCGATTCAAAAATGCCGATCTGCCGCATCGTGTCGGCTGTCCTACTGCAGACGTCGGCTGTCCTACTCCAGATTTTGCGAGAGCGCACAGACGCTGCTCATCTGACCAATCGTATTCACAGTACTTCATTAAATTCGTAACTTTTTCATACCCGATCTTCCATTCAGGTCAGGCATTGGTTCGAAAAGTTCGAGCCAATGATGTTTTAGATTCCGACCTAAAATCAGGTTATCGTCCGATTGAATCTTCGATGGTTACGGGCGTCAGATCCGGATATTTCCTGGACTCGCATCGTTAATTATCCCTACTATCCATGAAGCAGGTTCATGGAACCTGATCCGGAACCTGATCCTTAATCGAGAATGCCGCGGACCCGCGTATGACGGTACGAGTGTTTGACCGAGCACCCGTTCCAAATACGTTCTGCGCCTGCCAACAACACATTCATTACTCACCAGGAGTGCCCACCCAGACCCTGCACTACTTCACTGATGCACGCAAACCTGATTTGCCTGCTGCCCCAGCTTTATACTTTTCACTATTTTTCACTTTTCACTATTTGTCATTGTTTATGTGTAAACTGAAAGCGCGGTTTGTGGGCGTGTCGGAGATTGTGCAGGCTGCCCGTGAGATTTAAAGCTCCAATTTACGGTACGTTGGTTCCTAGCTCTCTGTTTTCCCGTTTCCCCGATGCTGTTTGTAATTGTACGGCTGCTTCACAAGTGGTCCCGACCGCATTCGTGAGTAATGTTCTTTTGGAAGTTCTCGATTTTGCACATTTTCTGCGGCAATTTCCGCGACTGACTTGATTTTGCATCGGTGTATGCGGAAACAGTTCACCGCTGTGCGCCCGCCCATACAGCCCCACTCTTTGTTGGTTTGTGCCTATTTACACTTATTGCCTATTTTCCTAACTGACCTGAGTGTAAAAGTTTGTTACTGTATTTGAATTGCATACTAACCCTTTCGTCAGGTTTCGCTTTCGTTGTCGTAGGTGGCGCGTGGCAGTTCATCTCTGCGACCAACTATCCTCTTGCCGCCATGATTTCCTTCGAGCCCTTGAGCTCCTTGATTTCCCTTCGTAGACCTTGAGCTCATCACAATTTTTAATATTTGTCACGCATAGTCAACTTGAATTATTTCACGCTACGATATTTCATGCAGGTTTCGATATGGCATGCATGGTGTCCGGGATGCAAGCTGAATACATCCCGGATTGGGTTCGAGTCCCAACATGCCAGCTGTATCTGTGAGTTGTCAATAAAATGTTTGACCTATGAATGCGTTCTATACTTGAAGTGAGTGCACTTTCATCGTAACGAACGCTTTCGTGTAAAATATTGAACCCTCCTCGATACAAAATCTACTCACGCGAACTCACATTTCCGAGCGCTCATTATATCCCCCATGGTTCAAGAGAATTGCTTACTTGATCCGAAGAATGTTGGTACCCACGGGTTACTAATAACAGTTCAGGGAATAACATACGAACCATATGCGACCTCAATATCGCGCAGATAGTTCATATCCATCAAGTCAAATAAGGGCTGCCTGCCCTTTCCGCTCAGCGACGGAAAAACAAAATGGATGTTGCGATAGGTAGGTCTCATCACTCGACGGTCTCAACGTCTCAACCCGAACCGCACGAGGAAATGTGAGTTCGCGTCTGACCGCTCCGAATCGCTAAATTGCAAATCACGATTCTCTTTCTGTCATGTTCGGCGGTTCTGAGCCGTCATCGTCATCGACATCGCGATGTGTCACATTGCATAGCTTTAGTCCATTGCAACGTATGTCAATGTCGAATGTGGCACGCCGGGGTCCCCCCCAAGGTTCCTGAGACGTTCCTACGGGTAGTGACACGGTGCGGCCACTGACACCTGACACGTCTCAGTAGGGAGTAGCGATTCGCCACGATGCGTGAATTCTGAATGTGAATATGTGGAGGGATACATGAAGTGACACCGCTGCCATCTATACTAATACTTAAAAGGCCGACTGGATACAATTTATACAATAGACGTATACTGTAGATTGTTTATAGATTGAAGATTGAAGATAGAATATTACGAGAGGAATAGATGCACCTTCGGTGCGATAATATTTAATCCTTTTAAACATAGAATTAAGAATAGTCGATAGTCATAGTCGATAGTGTCAAGTGTCTACTCCGGTATAAATCCGAAAGAGAGACAGTGTATGGAAGGGGGGGGGGGATCTATACTTAATTATTCCAAACCGCGACGCGAGCACCCTCATACCGAATGCGGGCCCTACGGGTAGTAGCTAGTAGCAATATACTGCTGGTAGAGCACGTTTGGCGTGTACAAACATTTAAAATATACGAATATACATTCAATAAGGCGGCATGCACCAATTAAACATTGCTAAGTGTGTCACTAAGTTCGTCGATACACAACGATTCAGATTACATCAAGGTCGATGAATCATCATTATGTTGTTACAAGATCTGAAAATAGTTTCAAAATACATATTTTACAATAACGAGTGGAGACACCTTTTGACAATGCGCTTTAAGGAACATGGCGCCTTATGCAACGGGTGCATCTGCCCTGAAACTGGATGCGTGAACAACCATGTACAAACATGTCGAGTTGCATCGATAAGCAAGACGGGTTTTGAAGTATATGTGAATATGGGAACAAACTTCCTTTGTAATCTCACAGCTACACCCAATGTTGTGAGATTGCTCATTCTACTCCATATGCTACCCACATTAGCCACATTGGAACATGCGCATATCTGATGTACACGCACAGCCAGGATAAATCTTGCATTTCAATCTTGCATATTCACTGAGGTGTCTTCATGCGCATCTTCTAGAGTATCAGCCAGATGCTTGCCACGTGTCTCCGGGAGGAGGTAAGCAACACCACTTGCCAATGCTGACACGCATCCAAAAACCAATATCGGAATACCCGCTCCAAAGCGGTCTAGATACACGATTGCAGGGGCCGAGATGCCCCCAATCCGGCCACAGGAACTTGCAATTCCAAGCCCAGATTGTCTCAGCACGGTTGGAAAGACCTCTGCCCCATAAACATATGCAGTATTAAACGCAGCTGTAATGTAGAACTTGCCCGCCTGCAAAAATCCAGTGGCTATCAGATGGGCATACTGCTACAGGACGTCTGGGGATGACTGGTCAAGTGATAGAGAGTGCCAGAGAGTCTTGTCACAAAAAAATAAGTGTGACACTCGTTGCAGGTGGATTGCAGCATGCGTGTCACGAGCGCAGATGAGGTGATTGAGAGTCACGATTATCGCTGTTTGACGTTGGAGCACTGCTTTTACAAACGAGCCGGGCAGAATCTATTCCAAAACACATTAATGTCTAACAAGCAGAGAAGTCATGGCAAGTGGACGAGCCTCTAGGCTTTACCAATGACAACGTAACGACGAACGCAGTCGCCACATCACCGCGGCCAAGGTGAATTGTGGCGGCGGTGGCGAAGCAAGAAACCGCAGCTAATGCAAAGGCCAAGAAGCAAGTGGTACGGCGACCAATTCGTTCCATCCCCACCGTTCCTGCCATACCCAGCCCATCCCGACTTGAAGCAGCATCTCAGTTTTAACTCAACCGTCGGCATCCCTCCGGTAATCAATGTTTAATTTGTTTTTCACTACACCTGAAACGATCCCCGAAGCACACAACAGGGGGCCAACGGATGTCACACCGGTTTTGCTGTTCACATCTGACGGTGACGATGCATGCTTCATGATTTGAGCTGTCGGCATCTTCCGACCGTTGATCTGACCATGACGGCGCATGACTATTGACGCGACCTTCATCATCTTCACGCAAAGTTGAGTCGAACAATGGAGGGCAAAACTTCACGGCACATATTCCAAGTCTGGAACGGGAAGTAATGAGCCGGAGCTCCCAAAATGCGGAGGAACAGTCAGGTTGCCTCTGCTCCATACTCTGCGGCCTCGCCGCCCTAATTGATAATACACTGCTTGCCTTTCCGCTGCCTGCGGTTGAGAGGGAGGGTGTCACCTGCGTAGTTCCCCGGGATTTCGATGACGCTTAGAAGGGCCAGGTTCCAGTACACATCGCCGCTGAGATTCCCAGCGTTGAGCGAGAGGCCGTAGTAGACAAAGCTGTGAGAGAGGGGCCCAACACCCGCGGAGGGGATTCATAGCACGGCTCGCTCACAGCCCTCGATCTGCAAAGCTGTTAGGACTGCATGGAGCCCGCCCTCTGTCTCCCCCTTGATTCTCGGCGGTGTGCAGCGCACGCAGCATGGCCTTCGATTTGCGCTTCATAAGTGCATCTGTCAGCATCGCAGGATCCATTTGGCGGCCGTCGCATCATGCGGGCGTTTGCCACCAGCCTCCCCAAAATGTTGTTTGAATGGAGGCTCGGTAAGAAGCCGCGCGGGCGCACCTCGTGGCGAACCAGACCGCGCACATGCTGAGGGTGACCACTCTGTTGCGACCCCTGCGCATCTCTCCTCCCCTCCCAGCAGCAAACCTCAACGGCCCGGCTCGAGGCTGTCTCCATTGCAGGCGACGAGCATTCCCTTCTCGCCGTCATGTGGACTCTGCGGTGCCGCGCCTGCGCTTGGCCAATAAGCTCCCTTGGTGACACCCGCCAATTGCTGCATTCCCCAGTCTACGCCCTCTGAGTGCATCTCCGCTGCAACTTTTAGGACCCTTATTCGGACCCTTCTCTTGCGTTGAAATGGTACGTGAATACCGGGTGGCTGGCCACACTTGCACTCACGGAGAACCCCTCAGTTTGAGCGTCCATGATGCCCGAACTGTAGCCCTGGGCCCTCAGATCCGTAGCATCCACGTCCCGTCAGATGTCCTCATCGCTCTCGAAGGGACGGCGGCGCCATCCCTCCAGCATCATCCAACCCCCCGAAATCCGCTCAATCCACGAGGGGGTGCATGCCAAATCGCTGGTCCTCGTCCCAAGTAGGCTCCCAAGACCGATCTTCTTGTACCTCTCACCTAGCAGCCCCTCCAACGCATCCGCCGGCCTGCACTGGGGCTGAGTTGGGTCTGGCGCTGCCACCTTGTCACATGCCCCCGGACCTATGTCCCCTGCCACGGTTTGCATACGCTGACCATTCATCTGCATCCTCCCAAGCCCTACCTATTTGTGCAACCATCCCCGTCAACCAACGGTGCCCCCATGCCTCTCCTGAGCAAGATCGAGGAGCGATTCCTTTGGCACCACATAGCTACAAAAGATCGGCTGCATGATGTACCCACACCAGGGATCAAAGGCTTCAGTACAAGTACTCGCGCGTGCCTATCCTTGGACCGATTCCCTTGGCACAACGTAGCCACAAAAAGATCAGCTGCATCATGTATTTGTTTGTGTGTGCGTATCCTTGTACTGACTCCTTTGGCACCCCGTAGCCACAGAAGACCGGTTTGTGTATGCTTATCCTTGCGAATCCTTTGGCACCCCGTGGCCACAGGAGACTGCACTATGTACCCACGCCGGGGATCAAAGGATTCAGCACACACTTCGGGACACTCATCCGGATTCTCCGGAGCTCACTAGTGAAGAATGGCACCCCCTATGCCTCGCTGAGCCACCCAAGCCCCTCTGCATCTGCACCACCAGCGCACTGCCGCCTTGTGCCTGAAGCCGGTCCATCCCTGCCCCCCGATCTGCGCGAGCCATATCTCCACCACCAAGCCCACGCGCAAGACCACCCCTCTGCTCCCTGAGCCTCACTGGGCCACCTGAGCCCCTCTGCGGCTGTCCTGCCGGCGCACTGCTGCTGTGTCTCTGGAGCCGGCTCACCCCCGCCAATCGAGCCACCCCTCCACCACCAAGCCCACACCCCACATCACCCCGCTGCCGCCTACAGCCTGGTCTCAAGAGAACTTGCCCACCCACGCCACGGCCAGAATGCCCAAGCGCTGTCCCAAGGGGCTGAGAATGATAAACTGGGTTGCCCTCATCCAAACTTGCGCATCCGCCACCGACTTGCGCCTGTAGCCCTCTACCCCCGCACCAACTCCCCGTGACTGGAGCCCTTGCGCTGATTGCCTTGCGAGGTGGCCGCGAACTTGAGCAATGCGCTCCACACTTGCGCTGTAACTGTCACGCCGCACTGTTCCTACTTGGGGTCCCATCCCCACAGTTGCCTGTGTGTCCCAAGCCCTCCCGGTGGCCGATAGTTCACCACCCGGTCGTCGCCTTCCCGACAGCTGCTCACTGTTAGTTCCGGCACGGCCAGCAACCTCGCCCGATGGGCACGGAAGCTGATGAGATGCCGTTGTGTGTGTGTGTGTGTGTGTGTATGTGACATCATCCGCGGTTGCATGTCGCTCTCTATCCAACATCGAATGGGCAGCAAACCACATAGGGAGATCATGTTCAGTTATGTCCATGCCCCCCCTCGAGGGAGGGGCAACGAGGGTAAAACCCCGTGCCAAGAGACACAAAGCCCTCCGGAACTCACACCCCCAGGGACCCCTCAACTCCTACCTGAACAGATCCAGCATGCCCATCGATGGCGTATGTTGATCTGACGTCCCCGGACCGCTTTGCGAGTTATCTTCTTTGCCCTCGAGGGTATCCCTTCCTTGGACAGCCAAGCTGCTATCCGGCCCTGGGTTTTCCATGCCGTTCATCTTCGCCATGTTGCGGAGGACCTTCTCCGCCTGATGTGTCCACCATCCCGACGCCTCCCATCTTGTGAATCTTGTGAAGAAGAAAAGTAAATGAGTCACACTCATCCCAAAACGCACAAGGCGGTTGGAGGGCGTACCAAACGAGACACGAACGTCACCGCCTGGCCAGAGGCGCCGCGAAATCCTTAAATGCACTTAGAGAAATCGAGTAGGCCACTGAATAAACGTGACCCGAACAATCGGGAATTGGACTATGTCGGAAACTAGAGATGCGCACGTTATATGGGAAGGACTCGGGCCGTGTAGGATGAAAGCGGTGCTTGACTGTCTGTAAGCTTTTTGTAGCAAAAGTCCCTCACGCCAAAGTCTTTGATCTCGGTCAGGCGGAGACCATCCGATTCGAGGATTTGCCTGACATCCCCACCAAGGACTTTTTCCATTGCCATTTCAAGTCCTCAAGCTCAAATGTGCGCTCTTTTGATTTGAGGACTTCGCACTCGAATCCTCGAATCGGATGGTCTCCGCCCGACCGAGATCAAAGACTTTGGCTTGAGGGACTTTTGCTACAAAAAGCTTACAGACAGTCAAGCACCGCTTTCATCCTACACGGCCGAGTCCTTCCCATATAACGTGCGCATCTCTAGTTTCTGGCACAGTCCAATTCCCGATTGTTCGGGTCACGTTTATTCAGTGGCCTACTCGATTTCTCCAAGTGCATTTAAGGATTGTCGCGGTGCCTCTCATGAGTTTAGGCTGGCAGGATCCTTGCCGGACAAGGGCGCACACCACATCAGCCCCAACATGCAACATCTGAAAATTATATGCCAGATAGCACAACGGCATCGCTATCCAAACCTCCAGGGCGGTAACTGCTCATCGGAGAGGTCTCATTTCCATGTCAAACCTCTAGGGCGGTAA
>LGRX02031868.1:0-16529 GCA_001247695.2 Cymbomonas tetramitiformis | reverse complement strand
ACTCACCACATGACTCACCACCTTCCGCGCCGGATGGGCATGCGGCCTTGAATCTGCCACCGCGTGGCCCCTCTGCCTAGCGGCGCTCGATCAGAGCCGCCCACGATGAAGCGAGAGAGCCACCCGAAGTCACATTCCCGCGGACCAGCCCCGGCACCGGCACCCGATAGCGCCACCATATTTGGCATTACAACGGCGCCGAAGTATTCAGCACTCAAACCGAGTATGGTCACCAGATAAGGTGTAGAGTACTCAGCACTCAAACCGAGTACGGTCACCAGATAAGGTGTAGAGTACTCAGCACTCAAACCGAGCACGGTCACCAGACAAGGTGTAGAGTACTCAGCACTCAAACCGGTGATCACCAGATAAGGTGTAGAGTACTCCAGCACTCAAACCGAGGCTACGGTCACCAGATAAGACTCAGCATCAAGCAGTACGGTTACAGATAGATTAGCCAAGTACTCATGCCTCAAACCAGTGCGGTCACTAGATCCAGGTGTAGAGTACTCAGCACTCAAACCGAGTACGGTCACCAGATAAGACTCAGCACTCAAACCGAGTACGGTCACTAGATCAGGTGTAGAGTACTCAGCACTCAAACCGAGTACGGTCACTAGATAAGGTGTAGAGTACTAACAACCGGGTACCACATAGTGCGCACGTTCCCCTAGCAACTCACACGCCGTCAACAGAAAGAACTGTTAGGACGGATGACGAAGGCAAAATCTGGCATATAAACAGATGAGAGCCAGCGAGTGCGAACTGCGAAGGAAAGCGCCGACGGCCGGGTTTTCCAGGTTGAGGACCTGTTGCTGCAGCTGCTCACTCGGAGCAGGTTCCGTGGTGGGAGCGCACCATCCTTCCGAGCCGATCTTCCAACTGCACAGGATGACGTCCCCGCTCGTGGAGGGCAGTGCCTGCGCGGGACAAGGTCCACACAGGTGTCAAGCTGGCGCTTTGGGGACAAAGCGTCGCTGACCGGTGTGCAATACTCTACAAGGCACCCGACGGCACAAGAGCGAGGAACCGACTGGTACAGCGCGCACCAGGTGGGGGTCCGCCGCCGGCAACCAAGCGAAGGCCGTGAAGGGAGCAGCTCCGGCAGGTGGTGCCTTGACCGCCGCAACGGCAGCTTCTTGTTCCAAGCCGTACACGTGCACAGTGCGGAGCCCCTGCAAGCGCCAAGCAACCGAAGCTCACGCAGGAATATGCGCATACGGGACCTGTCTTCCAACCCAAACTATCAAGCAAACGCAGCAAGCGGCTTGCTGAGCCGTGATGGAACACATGGGGCGAGCAAAATGTCTTTCCAAGGGTTCCAGGAGCACCGCTCGAGCCTGTGCAGTTATCTGCGCACATTCACCGAATCACTGAGGCCTCCCCCGTCCTGGGAATATCCGCGCGTCTGTGCACATCCCTCACTGAGGCCACCCCCGTCCTGGGAATATCCGCGCGTCTGTGCACATCCCGCACTGAGGCCTCCCCTGGCTGGGAATATCCGCGCGTCTGTGCACATCCCGCACTGAGGCCTCCCCCGTCCAGGGAATATCCGCGCGTCTGTGCACATCCTCACTGAGGCCCTCCCCGTCCTAGAGCTCCTTAACGCGTCTGTGCCATCACCTAAGGGCCTCCCCCATCCTGGGAATAGCCGCGCGTCTGTGCACATCCGCACTGAGGCCTCCCGTCCTGGAATATCCAGCGTCTGTGCACATCCGCACTGAGGCCTCCCCCGTCCTGAATATCCACGGCAGCGTCTGTGCACATCCGCACTCGAGGCCTCCCCGTCCTGGGAATATCCGGCGTCTGTGCACATCCGCTGGGGCGCACAGCTGGGAATATCCGCAGCGTCTGTGCACATCCGCACTGAGGCCTCCCCCGTCCCTTGCAGGGAATATCCGCGCGTCTGTGCACATCCGCTGCAGGGGCCTCCCCGTCTAAGAATATCAGCGCGTCCTGTGCACATCACTGGGCCTCCCTGGCTGGGAATATCCAGCGCGTCTGTGCACATCCGCACCTGCTGACCTCCCCTGGCTGGGAATATCCGGCGTCTGTACATCCGCACTGAGGCCTCCCCGTCACCGAGATATCCGCCCGTCTGTGCATCCGCGCAGGCCTCCCCGTCCTAGGAGCTCTCAGCGCGTCTGTGCATCCGCACTGAGGCCACCCCGTCCTGGGGAATATCGCGGCGTCTGTGCATCCGCACTGAGGCTCCCCGTCACCAAGGAATATCCATGGCGTCTGTACATCCGCTACTGGGCCTCCCTGGCGCGAGAATATCCACGCGTGCAATACCTCCGCCTCCCGTGCACCCAGGAATATCCAGGCGCGTCTGTGCACATCCTCACTGAGGCCTCCCGTCCCAGGAATATCCGCGCGTCTGTACACATCCTTACCCTCCCCCGTGCTGGGAATATCCGGCGATGCATGCTGTCTCCTGAGGCCGCCTCCGTGCCGGAATATCGCGCGTCTGTTCCCCGCTCCGCCTCCCATGCTGGGGGAATATCCGCGCGTCTGTGCACATCCCGCACTGAGGCCTCCCCCGTCCTGGGAATATCCGCGCGTCTGTGCACATCCCGCACTGAGGCCTCCCCCGTCCTGGGAATATCCGCGCGTCTGTGCACATCCCGCAGTGAGGCCTCCCCCGTCCTGGGAATATCCGCGCGTCTGTGCACATCCCGCACTGAGGCCTCCCCCGTCCTGGCAATATCCGCGCGTCTGTGCACATCCCGCAGAGCCGCCCTACCGCGAGGGAGGAGCTCTGAAAGAAAACAGGCCGCGTGAGGAGCTCATGAAGAAAAAGCGTTCAAAGCTTTCGTCAGAGATAAGAAGCAAACCAACGCCGGGGCCCACGAAGGCCGAAGGAGTAATGGGGAGCAACGAGACGCGCACCAGCGCCGCTACGACGCGCTTCTCTGAGTTCCCACACAGGGCGCGCCATTTGTTGCCCGCAGCTTGCCACAAATTCAACTGGCGCGACACGAGTTGCTCACCACTCCAGTGCACCTGCAGATTGCGGACAAGAAGCGCATCATCAAGAAAGTGTGCGAGTCTCCGCCGCCGGTCTGGCGTGTCTGGTAGTTGTTACTTTTAGCAATTGCAAGGATGCCACGGAACAGGTGGCTGCTACACGCTTAAATAAGTGAAGCTTGGGAACCTGCTGTCACAAAGTGTGTAGGTGTCGGATCACTGGCAAGCGGTGCAAGGAATTGCACAGAGATTCAGATAGGACAAATACCTGGAAAGCAATCAGGAGATCCTCACAGGCGACGCACAGTACGGAGGGAACCGGAGAGGAAGAGCTCTCAGGTGAGGACGCGGATGTAGCTGGAGCTAACCACGTTAGCGCTGACACGGGTGCTCCTTGCGAGGCGTTCAAGTCCACGAGGAGTGAAGCTCGAGCCCCCCCCTCAGGTAAGGTCGCTGCCGTGCCTGTTTCCACGTTAAACAAAGTGGCTGAGTCTCAGAAGGCAACGTTTGCGGAAGGCTCTGCATCCACTTTTGTGAGTTAAAGTCTTACGTATCCCAGAAACTCCAAAAGATCAAGAGGGAAATGAAGCAGGGACAGCCAAGTACAGAAAACAAGTCCTGGCGGACCTGAAAAGGCGGATACGACGACTCTTTCGCCGTCCGTGAATGCCGCGATATCATCGCCCCAATGCACAGCAAGGTACTGAACTCCCTGTAGAGACAACCGTGCGAGTTCGCTTACACTCGAGAACCGGCCGTTGTCGCGCTCAAACCTCGTGTGTCTCTGAGTGCGACTTGTTGGCCTTCACGGAGAATTCTTGCTTGAAGCCTATGCTAAATACTGTAAATAGGCAACGTCATGCGACAAAAACTCCACACATATAAAATAGGTGACAGCGGAGCGAACAAACAGGCGTTGCATCCCCGCGCCAGAACAAAGGAACGCGTACTGAGCGCGGCCAAAGAACAAGGCGTACATACAAAATCCCTTGGCACAACGACGCGAAAAGTTCTTGCTTAGTAACGTGTCATGATCATAAACAAGTGTCAAGAACGGGTATTAACGCACCGTCCCTAGTTTCGCCTCCTCAGCTGCACGGAACGAGGTATCTGGCGATAAGGTCTGGAACTCGTGCTGAGTTTTGAACATTCTAAACTTCGGGTAAGTGGGAGAAGTTGTATCCCGGGTGCTTTTTCCAGGCCTTGTATGCTACTACTGTATGATATAAGCCCTGTTACCCACAACTTTACCTCTAAAAAACAAGGTCAAGCACAAACAGAAGTTGCATAAACTCAAAGCCGACAGCAACTCACCGGAAGAAACATGAGTCCGCCAATAAAGAAGAGCGCAACACCTGTTCATGATACACACAGGATTGAGTACCGTGTGCCTGGCACAGTTACCGCAGTTAAACTACAGAAACATTCCTGGCAGAAACATTCCTCACCGTGGTCTTTGTGCGTTATATTCGTGTAGGTAATAACAAGTCCAGATACTATGGCAGCAAATCCCAGTAAGAGAAGGCTGAGAGCTAAAGTGATAGCTTTAATTGGTACACGGCGCTCTGGTTGCATTTCGGTGTAGGAACTGTTAAAAGCAAGAGCTAGGGTTAGCAACTGCACTCGCAAGCGCAAACCCACACGAAGCGACAAACATATGGAAATGAAAAAACCAAGATAATGAATGAAGCCTCGAGATTTGCTTGCCTCATCAGATTTTCATCAGCATTCAACCGCATCCTGCTACCACGTGATAGTTCAAGCTACTAGTTAGGCTTGCGAACTATCTCGCCATTCCGCCAGATCGAGGATAGACATTGAGTTAGACTATCAATCATAGAGATAGCAGATAGAGATTCAGATACACATACAGTACACCATACACGATACAGTAATTTAAGCACAGAAGCGTCAGAATTGAGAATATAACTCTAGAGATAAAGGCAAACTTCTGCTGGTCGTGGTCCTGCGCTGGAACAACACAAGCATTCTCCATCGCATGGTCGAGAGCATATCGACAGGAGGCCAGCCCATTGGCCATCGGTCGTACAGGCCTCATTCCGAAATTCAAGTTTCTCAAGTTTCATGGGGAGCATTCTACCGGTACAGTACAGTAAGCCTTATAATGATAAGTCCTATAATGATATAAGCCTTATAATGATACCCGACCGAGACCACCAAGTTGGCAAGCCTTATAATGATAATTATCATTATAAGGCTTAGTAAGTCCTATAATGATATATACATATACAACTACAGTACAGTAAGTCTTATAATGATAAGGCCTATAATGATAATTATCATTATAAGGGCCTATAATGATAATTATCATTATAAGGCTTAGTAAGTCCTATAATGATATAAGCCTTATAATGATAATTGACCGAGACCACCGCCATTATCATTATAAGGCTTACTGCACTGTACACCTGCATTCGCTTCCCGGCAGAAGCTCCACGTCGGCGAATCTATGTCCAGAGAAAGTCTTTTTGACTCTCCGAGAAACCGGGCGCGGGCTTTATTATTATACTGTGAGGCTCATGGCATGCGATGGTGTCTACCCACGCCAGCATGAAGCTCCGCACCTGTATGCCTAAAGTGATTTTTTCCACCCCCAGAGAAACTGTTTCGCTTGGTTGCCAACGCTCGGCAGCGACTCCTTTGGCCATCTTGGGACACACGGGACACTTCGCGGCTATCCTGTTTTCCGGGCGTACCAGATGTATACTGGTTCCCGAATGTTCTTAGTGGAGACCTTCGATCCAGGTATGTGCACGCGATGCTTCCATTCTAGATCACTTGGGTGATGGCATAGGCGGGTCGGTTGCAGTGATGAAGCCTCCGTGAAGAAGATGAATAGCTGTCGCTTCAGGTAAGTACATTATTCAAATAATACTGGTTCCCGAGTGTTCTTGGCACCGTGACCCCGCCGAGCTTTTTTTGCGCGCAGGTGCCATTCCTGAACCCTTCGGGCGTGGCATAGGCGGCTCGGTTTCAGTGATGAAGCCTCTATGAAGAAGATCAATCGCTGTCGCTTCAGGTAAGTGCATTGTTCAAATAATACTGGTTCCCGAGTGTTCTTGGCACCGTGACCCCGCCGAGCTTTTTTCGCGCGCAGGTGCCATTCCTGAACCCTTCGGGCATGGCATAGGCGGGTCAAATTTCAGTGATGATGCTTCTGAGTTGAGGCCGACAAAATGGGGCACCACACTCGCTTTTTTGTGGGCTTGAACCTTCCGATACTGGTTGTTTGACTTCTGCGCAACTTTTTGTTACGGGGTAGAGCACTTATGGCCACTCAGCCATATTTGTGCCGTGGGTGAAACCCCCACCCCCGTCGTTGTAAGGTACGCTGCATCCCATTCTTCTTCTTTCAAGCTGAGCATACTTGGTCTTCTGAGAAAGTGAGTCGCATTTTGTTTTTTTCTGCTCGGCAGGTAACATCAGAAGTTTCCCAGAAGGGCTGGGGACTGTGCGCCTGGCAGACCCCCCGGTATGGTACCCGTGCGGATCCAGGTGTGTGGACAACTTTTTCGGGTGCCGGAAGCATTTATTTCGGGAACACGAGTGTCTCTTCCCGGCCCTTTTGCACCTCATCTTCCCTTTGGCCGTTATAGTTTGATGGTACCCTGTCCGGATATTTCTATGAGACAGGCTTTACAGGCCGACGCACCGTGCTAACTGATTGTGTAGGCAGTGTCTGACAGAGAACACAGCTTTCTGTGGCTCTAGTACCCAGGGTGCGAGCTGGCAACAAGGGCATGCTGAGCCCCGGCACACCACTTTTTTTATGTACCCTGCTGTTCACTTTTTCTGTGGCACTAGCTCAAACCCCAGAGCGCCGGAACACTGTTCCGGAGATCTCAGTGGAACTCTGAGGTGCCACACACAGGTGCACACCGCTCACTCACGCTCACGCATAGCATCTGCCCCGATACATACCCGGGATGATGTCACCTCCTCCATCTGCCACTGGCCGCACCTGTGATGAGGGCAGGCCTCCCGTAATGGAGAGTAGATCATAGTATGTCACAACATGGGGTGGGCATTCAACATTTGCGTCCGTGCACAGCGCCTGGGCTGCCAATTTCTTTTGTGGGCGGGCGTGGTGGGTGTTGTGAAAAGGGCAATGTGCCAGGCTTATGCGGAAGAGGACACCGATGGGAGGCAGGGACTTCATGCCTGGACTGCGAGTTTCGGGGGAGGATTTCAACCACAAGTGCACACAGAAGCCAGGTGTAATCCGCTTTCCTGATATTGAGGTTTTCATGATGTTGGTCATTTACCTGAAATGTTTGCTGCTTGGGCATGCATGGATGTGGGCCTATGGGGTTATGCACCTGTAAGATTCACTGCAGGGATGTGAGGCATGCGCCTGGTGCATGGATGGGGTTATGCGCCTGGAATAGTTGCTGTATGGGTGTGGAGTCATGCGCCGGGAATATTCGTATTCTTATTATAACATATAACATATACGTGCTGAGTGTCATAGGCAAATTCCATATGTGATGCTCAATCGGGGTGTCCGGCCTGAAGGTGCGAAGGCCTACTGCAGCTGGGTGGTCTGGGGTGGACGAGGTCGCGGAGGTGCCTATGAGGAGGCGGTGGAGTCTGATACCGTAGGCTACGGCGGTGGTGAGAATATGCAGTAATAGGACGTTGAATTTCAAGAATAATGCCCTGTAAATAGAATGGGGGTTTGGACCTCAAGCCTCAAGCCCACCCCCCACCCCGCCTTTTCCCCACGAGAAGGCCGAATAAAGCCCCCCCAAACGATTTACAGGGCAATTCTTTTGAAATTCAACGTCCTATAAGAAGTACAGTAGTAGTCTGACCAGAAGTGGTAGGAGCCAGGTGACGGTAATGGTAACCAGGAAGATAAGATAGTTCGTAAGGTGATGAGCAGAGTCAAGGATCGGACTGGTGGTGTGTACTGGGACCAACGCCTGACTGATGCTGGTGTGTGCAGTCCGCTGGGCTGTGTCCTCCATATCCTCCTGTGTGGTGACAAGTGTGCCAGAGCGTGGAGAAAGAGAATGGGGCGCCAAGAGCCGTAAGTCAGCCGGAGGTCAGCCGGGTGTGTGGGTATGTGTGAGTTGCAGTCGTGGTACCCAGAAATGATTTATTTATGATTCCGCATGCATATCACGTGTCCGCAATTTCTACCGTCTCGTTTCCCCGAATTTTATATCATCCCAAGCTTAAGCTTGAGATATATTTGGGAATTCGTGGAAAGTATAGCCGTTGGTCACTCATAACGATAGAGGCTTCATCGTGTGAGACAAACGCACATTGGTGCCAAAATGTCGGTGCACACGTACGCGTTGTTGATGAAGCAAACATGTGAAGGACTGCCGTTTCACATATTTGAGATTGTGATTTCTTTGGTTCCAAATCGTAACACAAGGCAAAGTTCAGCGGGAAAATAGCCCTTGGAGCAATCAGTATCTCGCCTTCTCCCATTGTTGGGGTGCCATGAATTATATTGGCTCGGGGTTTTTTGGGGAAGAATTTTAGAGCCATTTGGGAAGAATTTTGACATTGGTTCTTTTTGGGAAGAATTATGAGAACTGACTCATGCGTGCGTGCTTATACGTATTGACGCGTATGAGTCGCCGCGGATACGGTGGGATTTATACTGTTCATACCAGTTTGAAAAGGTCCAACGCAACGCAACGTCCAACTCTCGTTATAGCCGATGTGGCGCAATAGCATTCACATCTTGGATACATTACGTGATACATTAGTCACGAGAGAAACGTTGAAAATGTAAATTCATTCATCTTCACCGTGCACTGAAAATGTAGTAGTGTGCATTCAATCGTGCGTGCCCGCGAAAAAGTCGAAGTGGGGTACGCCACAATGGGGTGTATGGCATACAGACTGTTTTTTTGTACGGTATGTCATTTTGAGACGCAAAAGATTTGGTTGGGTTTTGACAGATTCACTTCTCGCATACGGCATACGTATGATGCTCGCAGTGTCACTGTCTCATTTTACAGCAGATGTCGCTTTGAGCATTTTGCGATGTACAGATGCCATTTGTTAACTATGCAATTTCAACTTAACGCGGAACGCGCTCCCTCCCTCGCAATGAGACCCCGTACAACCAAACGAAGATTTCTAAGATTATGTGTTCATCTAAGTAACTTATTCCTATCTAATATTATCACAGATTTCTACCGAGTCCGTGGGTATCCGCATCGCGGAGAATGATAACCGCTTTCGCTACTTTTGGAAGTCGCGAAAAACCTAAAATCCCGCTCACTATACCCACATGCACGCGCCGGCCCTTAGCGAGATTTGTGGTTGGCCGTTCAGACTGTACGGATTAATGTTGAAAGATAACACATATGAGATAATATTTTGGTAAACGGTACCCTCATCCGTTGCGCATGCTTGCTTGCAAGCGAGCGCGCGGATGAGGGACGAAACCCTAGCGGAAACGTGGACGCGGTGGACATCCGCGTTTTTGCTAGGGTTGACAGCGCGCTGTCAGATGCTCAAAAAGTGTTTGTTGCGAGTATATGATATGCGTGGTACGCTTGTGCTATGCATGATGCTTTCATGCGGTGCGTATGTCGAGCCGTTCACTCGATGCGTGCCCAATGACCCCCTCCTTTGCGCGGCGTCCCAGATCCCATAATGTGCACGGATCTCGCGCGCGCAAAAAATATGATGTTCCTAACACGCCCAAAAATAAGTATGCTAAGTTTCGATGCTTGAGGTCTATCTCTCAGACCTTTACCTCACGCTGCTGGAAAGTGACTTGCGGGGTTACGTAAGTCACTGTCCAACAGCGTGAGGTAGAGGTCTAGGAGAAAACATTTGAGCGGACAATGGTTTGTTCGATGTGAGCACGTGGCGGAGGCTAGACACGTCATCATACCACGGATATGCGAATGGAAACTATAAAAAATAAATTTCAACAACAAATATTTTGGTGAATATAAACCTTTGGTATATTAACTACATCCCGGCCAGATTATTGGCTGGAAAAAAATGATTCCCGCAAGACTTTTGGTTATTGGTCATCCAGGCCACAGGCTAACATGACCTGGAAGCTATCTTTCTGGAATCGTGAAATGTTTATAAATATATATGGTATTTTGTCTATTGTACGATTTATACTCATGGCAACATGTTATGAGGACTGAGTGTCACTCGACTGTCATGTCACGAGAGAGGGAAATCAAATTTCAACTTGAATTTTCCAGTGTGCCACACACGCATACGCGCGAATATACGTCGCGTGCGTCACGCACGAGTCATTGTCAAAATTCTTCCCAAAAATGACCAATGTCAAAATTCTTCCCAAATGGCTCTAAAATTCTTCCCCAAAAAGACTTTTTCCAAATATATTGAGGTACACTTTGTGCTAGCAACACTCAGGCGACTAATACTTGACGTGTATGGTCGACATGAGCAGTTGGAATCTCCGAAAACTCATGATGCCATCCATGAATACTCTGCACAAAGGTAGCTGAGCGAAGTACGGGGTCATCATATCCTCTGCGCCACGTACTAGGGAAAACTTTGAGCCACATGGGCATGCCCAGCCACTCATAGATTTCGAAGTGGGTGGACATGGCAGTCTTCTCAATGGTTTGCTACTTCATATGAACTTGTTAAAATCCCCACAATGCAGTAATGCGTCGGCGGTGGAAAAGACTGTGAGATATATTGTACCGCAATATATCGGGTGGTCACTGAATCATTTTCATACAAGTGTAAACTGATTATAAAGATAAACGAATATATAATGCATCTGTGACCTAGGTGTCTGTCACCAAGTACTACCAAGTACTGTACGAGTACTGGTACAGTCGAACGGAGTCATGCAAGTTATGACCTACGGTGCACTGAATCCAACACACCACCCTGTGCTGGACTTTAGGTTCAGGGTTATTATTATGGGCTCTGGTAGCCCCTAGCCTGACCCGTCTCTGATCGGAACCGTGACTCCGCTAGTAGCTAGGATGACAGTACAGTAGTATTGTACTGTCAGTCATTACTTCGTATTATCCGGGTTTCCGAGATGCATGATAAAAGCACTCGGCCGGACTGTTTATGGGAGCTTAGCCAGTTTGTTTCACCGAGCGGAACACCTGTTCTCGCAGGTTATGCGCGTCACCACTTCCCTAGTAATTCTGATGGCACAGCGCCGAGCTGTTGCCATGATTGGCTAAGTTTTGACAAAGAGATGGGGTGGGCGCCCCCTTAGACAGTGGTTTTCTCTCCGCGGTATGGCCTCCTTTTGAAGTGGAGATCAGTTCTTTTTGGCTTTTATTTGGCAGCAGTACCGTCGCTGGGTATGGTTATGTTTTACGTTCCGTTTGATCAGCGGGCAGGACACTCCGCGTTTTGTGGGTCGGAGTAACTGTACGGAGTGTTGTTCAGGTGGCAGAGAGCGGCTCACAGATAAAGTCAATTGTTCCGAAACATCAAACAGCTAGGAGCTGGAAACTGCTAGAGGGAGGCCTGTGCTTTAGCCAGGGCGGTCCCTTCCTAAAACTGCTGCTAGGATACTGCTCACAAGCTAAGTTCCTACAGCTCAATCTTACAGCTACTCAGCCACTTTCAAAGTGGTCCACAAAGCTGCAGAGTTCACCAGAGTTGAAGAAGTTGTCAGAGTCAAAGATGTTCAACCAGAACCAGAGTCCAGAGACCATAATCCAGAACCAGAGTCCAGAGACAAGAGTCCAGAACCAGAAACCACATGACACCCCGACAGTGACGCGCCATAGCATTTCGGTATCAACCGAATCGGTTATTTTCGCCGGAAAATGTGGTGTTAGGAAACCCGCGAACGCAGCATTCCCGCGGGCACCGGGCAGCCCCGTTCTCGCGGGATGTTACATTTCTGCCACATCGGATTTGTACAATTTGTTCGTAGAAATGTTTTTTTTCATATTTGAAAGCTGCAGACTGCGTGCTTCATTGACTTGTAAGTTCCCGTGCTCTACAGCCCGTAGCGACCTCGAATATGTTTTTGCTAGTGTAAAGTTTCCTATGTTGAGCCGTAGATAGAGCGTGAACGGATACGTAAAGTAGTCGGAAGCTCATCGGAAATTCGCGTTTTAACGGGTTTTAAAAAACTCCTCCGTTTCGGAATTTGCGTTACGTGTCTCTAAGTGGGTGGTTATTATCTTTCAGGAAAATCACCGTATTTTACAGGCGCGGCGCGGAAATTGTATACCCTAAGCCTTGGCCCGTTTCTACCTGAGTGCGTGCTCGAAATGAGGACTGCTATCTGTCATTATTTTCCGACGTGTCCCTGAAAGTGTTCCAAGTTCGGGGACCCCGTAATATCTGGTGATAACCTGTATTTAAGCGTTGATTTCAACGCGCTGTCAGCTTTTAATTGTGCGCCTTCCCCGTTGTGTGATGAGCACTTGTTCGCTGAAATGCTGATGCTGTTTAGTGCCGCAGGAAAACGTGAACACTTTCGACGTGCTTGGGTTGGGAAAAAAGTGCTGGTGACCGCTTCGGGTGCATAGAATTATACGCATATCGCGTCCCAAAATATTTTATGGTGGTGCCCTTTTGCACTTTGGCCGGCATCGCATCAGCATCGATCTGGACTGTCATTTGGACACAGCACAGTGGCCTGATAAGAAGTAGAGTGAATAAGCATATGTGTTGCGTATTTTTCTCGGCGGGCTAGCCCCACAACGTTGCTTACTACCGTGGTGTGGATGCGGTTTTTGACTTCGATCACTTCCATCCCCCCTTAGAAGATCTACTGCTGAGCTGGAACGCGTTCCGCTCGGCGGTCTAGCGAAACAAAATAGATAGTGTGTAGTATATTTGACAACACTCCAAAGTTTCAGCTGGAATAGGTTTGCTTCCGCATAGATAGTCTCATTCCCGGTTACGGTTTGGGTTTGGTAAAAACTCTGAATTGCCGTCGGCCGGAATACGTAACATCCAGACTGAGCTCGGATGCTGTGTACGGACCATATATTGGCCCGAAACTTTGCATAGTGTCTGAGGTGTATGTTTTGAGTATTTTTTTAACGCGCAAGTCCCTGAGTGTTGATGGATGCCGTGGTTTGCTTGTGTTTTTTGACAGGTGCCGTGGCGCACGTCCAACCCTTCTGAAGATACCCAGTTGAGCAGGAACGCACTTTGCTGGGCGGTCAAGCGAAGCGGTTTAGATAGGTAGCGAAACAACATAGATAGGTTAAGCATATTTCACGGTTACAGCTTGAATAGACTTGCACAGGCATAGGCATTCGCATGCCCTCTTTCGGTCTGGTTTCGGCAAAAGTCTTGATTCACCGTCGATCGGAATAGAATCGGACTTGAGCTTGTTTGCTAGGTGTTGACCATGAGATACCCAGAAACTTTGTATAATGTCTTGGGTGTATGCTTTGGATACTTTTTTGACGGGGAAGTCTCTAAGTGTTGCCCGCTGCCGTGGCGTGGTTCTGCTTTTTGGCAGGGACTGCGGCACACTCAGAAAATCCTCAGATGAGCTGGATTCCGTTTTGCTTAGAGGTCATGCAAAACAGATAGCTAGTCCTGTGTACTAGGTGCACTTTAAGTGTTCTTTGAGTGGGTAGTCCGGGGAGCTTGGATCTCTCGGCTTCGGTCAGAACCCGAACCCACTACTGCGCGATAATCCTGCTCCTGCATTCATTATGGCATCCCATGCGTATGTATCTTTTTGCACAGATTTTTACCAATAGCCCTGCGGTTTGAACGTATTTTTATTCTTATTATTATTGCTCCCCATAGTGTCGGAGTGAAGAAAGTAAAGGTGAATTGTAACTTCGGAGTGTTCCTGAATAGTCTTGCTTCATGCCCTCCCAGTGTTAAAAAAGTACGGGAATTGCCACATATTGGCTTGGAATCTTGAGTTGCCAATTCAGCATATCTGACTCTCGAACTTAACCTAACAATAAAAATTGACATGCTACATAAATGTGAACCCTTATTATGCATATACCCACTCAATAGTGTCTGCACCTTCATAATGGTTGTGCGCGGGAAATACCTACCTATTTTCAAGCAGCAAAAACAGTGTAATAACCATAGAATCCGGCAAAACTGACATCACCATGCGAAAGAGTACTATCGAAAATGGTACAGAGCACTTCATAAGGACCATATGTGTGTAATGCACGAACAATAACCATGAAAAACCCTAAGTGCTATGAAACCCTAAGTGTTGGGGTGCCATGTGACCAGAACCAGAATCCAGACGCCAAGACCAGAAGCCAGAACCAGAACAAGATTCGTAGAACAAATTTAGGAATCCGGAAATTTGAAAATCCGAGCCCAAGCCTGCCGAAACTCCAAAAGGAAAAGCAATGCCGAAAGTAAAAGTGCACGGCAAGGCAGGCAGACTGTTGGCAGTCACCCCAGCGGGATGTACTGCTGCGGTGAAGTCAGCGGCTCGATCGAGCACCACCGAACCCTGAACCGCCGAGACACATGCAAGGCACATGAGGGCGGGCAGGGCAAGGGATGCAAAAGAGAAGACCCTCGGCAAAGTTGCCACACCGACACTTGACCGTGTAGCCGGCGGGCCCGAGGGAATCTCGTCTCCGGAGGAAGAAAAGCCGTCGGAGTCGTCGTCATCGTCGATCACGGAAAGCTCCCCCGGGTGAACTGAGCCGTGAGAAGGCTCAATCGAACACAAATTAAGGGAGGTGTCCTCGCACGCCGGTAAGACCTGGTGTCACAACTATAGACACGCCCAACCCTGGGGCCGGGGGGGGGCCCCCTCGCAGCCCCGACAAAGGCCTTCCCTCCCCTTTGCGCTCTCAGCTTCGCCACTTCCCTGCCACCTCCCAGACAGTCATTCCCACGCCCGCGCCCAGTTGTCACCATTTTCCCCCACTCCGCAACATCGCTTTTCCCCAATTTCACGCTCAGATACCACAATTTATACCAGCCACACCGCCGCCCCAATTTCACGCTCAGATACCACAAGCATTTATACCAGCCAAACCACCGCCCCAATTTCACGCTCAGATACCACAATTTATACCAGCCACACCGCCCCAACTTCACGCTCAGATACCACCAGCATTTATAACCAGCCACACCACCGCCCCAATTTCACGCTCAGATACCACCAGCAATCCACGTCAGCCCAATGTAAATCTTGCTTCAGCAAACCACCAGGAAAGCAGATGCCAGCACCTACGTCCAAGGGCGAGCCTTCCTGACTGCCACCTTTACAGGAGTAAACCTCACAGTCACATCCCCTTTCGCGAGTCGAAACTCCGTGAAACCCGCGATCAGTACGGCGCCCCCCAGACTACCCCTTCCTCATAATCAGTTATTTGCATGATGACGCTTGTCACGCATCTCAGTTATACCCAAAACACGCCAACGCAGTACAGTACGATGCGTCACGACAACAGCACCATCGCACAGCAGCCACGGGCGCCACCCATGGCGTATCAGCCGTTACATCTACCCAAAACACCCCAGTCAGTTATTCAGCAGCACGACAGCCACGTCACCACGTACGACACCAACGCCAAACTCGAGCTACATTCGCCCTGACCCATTTCCTGTTCTACAAAATGCTTTCTCTCTGAACTGCCCCTGCTCGCACAACCGGGGCAACAGTCCGCCGGGCGTGGCGCGGCTCCCGCCGGGCCTGGCTGAGCCCATCTACGGCCTCGTGAAGATCAAGGAACATCACAGGCACCACAGCGCCTCATCCGCGCCACGTGGACGAAATCTCCTACTCGCCGCACCGGATCACCGCTGGCACCTGCAACACCGACGGGTACAGACGCGAAGCACTGCACCGCGCCCCAAGCGCAGACGTTCACGGCAACTCGACATGGACGCACCACATGTGCCACCACGTCACAACAGCAGCCATCATCAGAATGTAGTATCTCAAGAGTCACCAACGGGATGTAGCATTTGGCGACAGTTCAAATGAGGAAGCAGATCGCTGATTGGAGAAGGCGAAACATCGCGAACCGAGAAGACACAAAACGCCTAGCTGCAGCTGTAGGAAAGGAGCTTTTAAGGAGAATAGAGACGATTTCAAAACATTCTGCAGATAACACTGAACCTTTCAAAATCATCTTGGCCTTGCGTAAATTTGTATCGAATATATATATATATTTCCTCGCTGAATTTACAGCGACTCTGCAAATTCCCACGCACTAAGCGCCTGTTTGAATCAGCCAGGGACAGTTCGTCTGATACGCGCTCCTCACGTAGCGCATAGCCTGAATTCAGTACCCCCGAACCCGCAGCCCCGCTCGCGCGACCACACCGGTTAGGCGTAGATCCACACTCGCATAACGGAAGGCGAATCCGCAGCGCTAGAGGCCACAGCCCCACGCAGTTGAGGTAAGCCCGAGACGCCGTGTGCTGAGCGTACGCTTTTCGGGTTTTCTTGCAAAGAACGGACAGTCGTGCAGGGACCCGATATGCACCTGAGGAGTCTGGAGCACCTCTGAATTCACCGCACGACAACAAACAGGCGCGCGAAAAGTGTACCCTGAATTCATGCTTGTGTGTGTGCGTTTGCGGTATGTGTGCGTGCCGCAGCTCAGCTTTAGCTTCATTCACTA
>LGRX02031866.1:0-11890 GCA_001247695.2 Cymbomonas tetramitiformis | reverse complement strand
GGCGCGGAGCGCAGCAGCCTCCCCGCACCCTTTGCCCATGGGTCCTATGGGCCTTGCGTGCACGCTATGCACCTTTCTACCGTACGCGCACCCTCGCCCATCCCTCCCCACCCACGACTCGCAGCGCCGCTGCTCACCCTTTGGCCGCCGAATCGCAACCGCAGATGAAGCAGGATAATAAGACACAGCGCCGGGGAGAGCGCCGCACGCGCCACGCGCCTGATTCGGCGCGGAGCGGAGCAGCCTCCCCGCACCCTTTGTCACTGGGTCCTCTGGACCTTGCGTGCACGCTATGCACCTTTCTACTGTACCCGCACCCTCGCCTATCCCTCCCCACCCACGACTCGCAGCGCCGCTGCTCACCCTTTGGCCGCTGATTCGCAACCGACCGCAGATGAAGCAGCATAATAAGGCACAGCGACGGGGAGAGCGCCGCACGCGCCACGCGCCTGATTCGGCGCGGAGCGGAGCAGCCTCCCCGCACCCTTTGCCCATGGGTCCTATGGTCCTTGCGTGCACGCTATGCACCTTTTTACTGCACGCGCACCCTCGCGCATCCCTCCCCACCCACGACTCGCAGCGCCGCTGCTCACCCTTTGGCCGCTGATTCGCAACCGCAGATGAAGCAGCATAAGGCACGGCGCCGGGGAGAGCGCCGCACGCGCCACGCGCCTGATTCGGCGCGGAGCGGAGCAGCCTCCCCGCACCCTTTGCCCCTGGGTCCTATGGTCCTTGCGTGCACCCTATGCACCTTTTTAATGTACCCGCACCCTCGCCCATCCCTCCCCACCCACCACTCGCAGTGCCGCTGCTCACCCTTTGGCCGCGGATTCGCAACCGCAGATGAAGCAGCATAAGGCACGGCGCCGGGGAGAGCGCCGCACGCGCCACGCGCCTGATTCGGCGCGGAGCGGAGCAGCCTCCCCGCACCCTTTGTCCCTGGGTCCTATGGTCCTTGCGTGCACACTATGCACCTATCTACCGTACGCGCACCCTCGCGCATCCCTCCCCACCCCCGACCTGCAGCGCCGCTGCTCACCCTTTGGCCGCTGATTCGCAACCGCAGATGAAGCAGCATAAGGCACGGCGCCGGGGAGAGCGCTGCACGCGCCACGCGCCTGATTCGGTGCGGAGCGGAGCAGCCTCCCCGCACCCTTGGTCCCTGGGTCCTATGGTCCTTGCGTGCACACTATGCACCTATCTACCGTACGCGCACCCTCGCGCATCCCTCCCCACCCACGACCTGCAGCGCCGCTGCTCACCCTTTGGCCGCTGATTCGCAACCGCAGATGAAGCAGCATAAGGCACACCGCCGGGGAGAGCGCCGCACGCGCCACGCGCCTGATTCGGCGCGGAGCGGAGCAGCCTCCCCGCACCCTTGGTCCCTGGGTCCTATGGTCCTTGCGTGCGGACTATGCACCTATCTACCGTATGCGCACCCTCGCGCATCCCTCCCCACCCAAATCCTGCAGCGCCGCTGCTCACCCTTTGGCCGCTGATTCGCAACCGCAGATGAAGCAGCATAAGGCACAGCGCCGGGGAGAGCGCCGCACGCGCCACGCGCCTGATTCGGCGCGGAGCGGAGCAGCCTCCCCGCACCCTTTGTCCCTGGGTCCTATGGTCCTTGCGTGCACACTATGCACATATCTACCGTACGCGCACCCTCGCGCATCCCTCCCCACCCACGACTCGCAGCGCCGCTGCTCACCCTTTGGCCGCTGATTCGCAACCGCAGATGAAGCAGCATAAGGCACAGCGCCGGGGAGAGCGCCGCACGCGCCACGCGCCTGATTCGGCGCGGAGCGGAGCAGCCTCCCCGCACCCTTTGTCCCTGGGTCCTATGGTCCTTGCGTGCAGACTATGCACCTATCTCGCGCATCCCTCCCCACCCACGACTCGCAGCGCCGCTGCTCACCCTTTGGCCGCTGATTCGCAACCGCAGATGAAGCAGCAAGTCGGGCATGCACGCTTCACCCGGCGGGGAAGGATGGCTTCAGGGGAACTTCGACATTCTCCTTGAGAACGTGTTTAACAAGTGCGTGGCTTTCCAGCGGCTGGCTCCTCTGAGCCAGGAGCACACTGTGGCCAAGGGCAAATGCAGCCAGTGGCTAAAGCAGAAGTTGCGCAATCTCAACAAGAGGTTTCAAACGCAGTGTGTGTCCCCCGCGAACTGCCGGCAGAATGTCCTCGGCGAGGCAGAACTATGCACCGCTTGTGCGCCAAAGGTAATGGCAAACATCACGGCCATGCTGCAGTTCGACAGGTTTGTCGCCGGCAATCCGCAGTGTACGGGACTCAGGGTGACCACGCCCGAGGAATCCAACGTCCTCCGTGCGAGATTCCCTGGGCCGTGGCAGCAGGCTGTTGATGCCGTAGCAGGGGGTCCCCCGGGTGCATTTCACCCTGCGGTTGCGAATCAGCAGCCGCATACAGTGGCAGCTGCTGCTTGCGGGGGGGTGGCGACGCATGCACCGCAGGTAGCGGCGGATCCTGCTGGCGGCGGGGTGGCGGCGCATGCACCCCCGGGTGGAGTTCGCACTGCGGGTACGATTCAGGCACCGCAGGTAGCGGCGGATCCTGCTGACGGCGGGGTGGCGGCGCATGCACCCCCGGGTGGAGTTCGCACTGCGGGTACGATCCAGCCACCGCAGGTAGCGGCGGATCCTGCTGGCGGCGGGGTGGCGGCGCATGCACCCCCGGGTGGAGTTCGCACTGCGGGTACGATGCAGGCACCGCAGGTAGCGGCGGATCCTGCTGGCGCCGGGGTGGCGGCGCATGCACCCCCGGGTGGAGTTCGCACTGCGGGTACGATTCAGCCACCGCAGGTAGCAGCGGACGTGCAGGACAATTTTCTTGCGGACATCGGAGTCTGGGTGAAGTACTTGTCTGAGTGCCCGTGGGTGACGTACGACCCTGCAACACGTATATTCAGCGATGATACCAACCACATGACACAGTCGCAACTTCCCGAGAGCCACGCGATATGGGTCGGCGAAGTATGTGACGCGCTGAACCTCCTGCGCCCGTTCTTGACGATGGTTCCGGTCCCCCCTGCGCAAGGACGTCGACCCCAGGGCGCACATACCACCCAGCCCCGCACCCAGGAGTCGCGCCCAGCCCAGGCGCCGGAGCAGCCAACACACTTCAAGATAAATCAGGCCGCAGCACCGGCCCCGGGGGCATTGCCCACACCGGAGGAGGCAGTGAGCCCATTACCCACTATCATGACAGAGGCGGCGTTAAGGTCCTCCCTGGACGAGCAGTCCGAGGAGGATGAGGAGGTGGTGGCTCCCCAGCAGGCTCAGGAGGTCAGGAGGAGTCCGAGGACCATTGTAACGTCGCCGCCATCCCTGGAAAAACGACGAGCCAGTAACATAGCCAGGAATATGGCCCAGATGAAGGGTGTGATGGAGGCTAAGGGCGCTCTGTTCACCGTTGGTGACACAACACCGGAGGCAGCGTTGGCCTTGCTGCAAACCGTCACGGACGAGCGCCTTAAGGACCACTCACCGCGCTGCAGGGAACGGGCAAAAAAGTGAGTCTGACGATGAAAGGGAGCTTGTTTACCCTTCAGCAACCAGCGACATTTGCGGGTTACGCAGCGCTTAGCAAGAAGTCCTTGGACGCGCTCAACACGCCACTAACAAATGAACTCAGGCGGCGTGTGAACAGCAACCCGGAGCTGCGAGCTCTCGTGCCAGTCGCCGCGCCAAAGAGCACTGCAGCTGAACCCCGGAAATCCAAACGTAACGAGGGACCGCCGGCTGCCGGCAGCAACAAGCGCAAGAAGCAGGCCTGCCCGGCTGATGCTCGGCAGGTTACTGTGTCAGGAGCAACAATGGCCGAGCTCCTGCCGATTTCGCGGAAGGGCGCGTTTGATCGCGCCCTCAGTGGCGGTGTAGAGTGGTTGGTGGCTGCTGGCAAAGCGGAGAAGCTCACGCAGTCCGCTGTCAAAATACTGTCGGGCCGTATGAAGACACAGCTCAGGGAGACGACCACGTACGGCGAGGAGTACTCAGTGGAGCATGCCTCCGGGACGTGGAGTGGAGCAATCGGCAAGACTGTCCATCGCATAACGGTGGAGGAGTGGTCTGAGGTGCACGATTACTACTGCACGGCGGTGGCCAGTGACAATGGCGCCACCCTGCAAGTCAAGTTGCCCGCGGTGCTCCTCGACTTCGCCATTTTTCATGCGGAGTTCGACGCGCACGCATTCAACTCGGCGATCATCCCGAAATTCGGAGAGTGCCGGGTCCCGGATGTGCACATCTGCGAGAAGGGACTGCTTTGGAGGACATCGACCGGGGAAGAAATGTCCATGTCCAACCTGCCGAAGTTGCTCAGCATGCGCGACACGGTCCCGTCGGGTTTACAAGTGGACGGAAATGCGGAGCCACGACCAGCCGGTGAGTGGGGCACGCCTCCCGCAGGCAGCTCGCATGCATGGGTTGTGACATGCCGATGCCTGCAATGCGCAACATGAGGATGAATGTCGAAACTTGCGCCCTGTGCACGCAGGTGTATCTGGTGACGCGTAGCTTGGATTGCAACGCTGGCGATACCCCAAGCTGCTGGCTGACCAGTGTTCCTGAACCAGAAGCTTGAAAGCAGGCGCATACGACTTGTACCGCAGAGGAAACGCGCAACCGTGCAAGCCTCTGGCATGAAAGCTTAGGATGTCAACCACGAACACCAGCTTCCGATTAATGCAGATTGTAGGCTATGCGAAGTGAAAGACCGTATGTGGCTAGAACAGACAATTTTGAACTGTATTGTATCTTTGGAATAAATCAGTTTGTGTTCTCCGACGGAAACACGCGGTCACTAAGCACGCGTCACGCTGCACACGCCATGCACCGAGCGACCGCCGCGTATCGATCGGGCGCTCACGCGAGGAGCAACGATGCATCTAACGAGGTGTCTGCCTTCATGATGCAGGTGCTGTCGGTGCCCCCCCCCTCCCCCTCAACGGATGTGCTGCGTGCAGGTCGGTGACACGGAAGGGGTGATTTGCGGCAGGTATGCGCGGTGATGGGTGAACTGGATGACGCCGTCATCCTGCGCAAACTGCAAAGCCTGGATATTGGGCAAAGGGTCAAAGTGTCACGGTTTGGTGTGGACATCGGATGGATCCCAAGGAAGGCCGGCGGCCGCCTCACGAAGACGCAAAAGGACGCAAAGCTCCGTCAGCTTGGTCAGCTTGCTGACAGATTGACAACTCTCGGGTGCATGATCGATAAGAGGATGCGGATAACAAGCTTCCGGGGACCGCCTATGGGCCCCAGAGAGCTAGCAGGTGGGGGGGCGAGCCCGGTGGACGGCGCGCGAGGGAAACGGCGAGCCGGGGGGGAAGCCGTCACGTGCCAAACAGCGCAGCTCCCAACCGCGTGGGATAACCGGCACGTGACCGACGCCCGCCTACTGGAGTTGGCGCAACGCGCTTACCGTGACATCAAGCGCCCAAGCATTCGCTCCCTCTTCACCCCCGACGACTTGTGCACGCTGGGCATACCTGATCAGGTAGGGCGCGCCGGAAAGGAGCACAAGGGAAGGATTGACGTGCTCATAGGCCGCATGCAATCTCTGGGAGTTCAGTTTGATCAAAGGCACCGGGTCATTGCCATCTCCGCTGGCCACCAGATGGAGGCGGCCCCAGTGTTTGTGGAAACAGCGGATGATGATTCTCAGCAGGCGAGGATACCCAACAAGAGAATGCGGTATACCCTGGTGGGAGGAGCCGGCGCAGATGGGAATGATACGAACCACGACCTGGCGGACGCACAGGCCGTGGGGTATATGGGATTGAGTCATTGCGAGGAAGGGGGGTCGTCAGATGCCCCCACCCCAGCCGAAAATGCATACTGGGAGGAGGTGTTGGATTTGCCGGACATCCCGGAAGAAGACATCGTGGAGGAGACGAACGAAGGTGGTGATGCGGAGGCGGACCTCCTCTCCATCCCGGACTTTCTTTACGATGTACGCCCTGCCGCACCTTGCACACTGGCGGAACACTGGTCTCACTGCCCTGCTCGGACAGGACGTGGAAACGCCTGTGCGTCTTTCTGATACATCATGTAGTGCGTATTGTAGCATGTACGTCATTCAACATGCGCAGGGGCATGCAGCGCATGCAGAATATGCTCAGAAACTAAGCCAGGATGGGACGGCCACTCGCAGGAACTAGCTGCAAAGGCGGGCATGGAAATCGAGGTGGAAGAGGCGGCCGCCTTGCTGCTGGCTCATCACGCAGAGGTGACGGTGTACGCGCCGGTGCCGGCGAAACAGGTGACGGTGGACCCTCCGGAGGCAGGGAAAGCGGTGACGGTAGACGCGCCGGAGCCAGGGAAAGTGGAGACATTGGACGCGCCAGAGTCGGCCGAACTCAGTCCCAAAAAGATGGATCCGCTTCTAACGCATGGGCAGGCGAGCCCCCACGGAGTGACGCTCCAGGAAGCTGTGTGGTATTTGCTGGACATGAAACGGCGGCAGTAGTGGACAGACGCGCACTTCAACACGTTCATGAAAATCTTGAAGATGCTGCTGGGTGGAGCAAGCACCAATTTACCGGGGTCGCTCTGGCACATGCTACGCCTGATTGGTGCCGAGACCGTGTGGGACTACGCAGTGCATGTGTGTCCGAAGTATCACAGAACGTTTCCAGCAGAGACCAAGAAACCAGCGCAGGAGAAATGCGGGGTTCCCATCGCGTGGGATGCGGCGGGAGTGCCGGTCGGGTGGTGCGAGGAGGAGAGATACAGTGTGACACGTACGGCGCGGGGTGAGGTGTACCGCCCGCAGGAGTACTATTTCTACTTCCCGGTGAAACGGCTAGTCCGACGCTGGATGCGCAATGCGAAGTTTGCAAAGATGCGTGCTGATACGCAGGCGAGAGCGCCTACAAACGCATGCGTCATGACCAGCCCGCACGTGGCGCGGATCAACGAGCACAACACGGTTGGGGGCCGGCTGCTGCAGGAAACAGAAAGCACGGATCCCATGAAACCTGGAATGGTTCGGGCTGGAATGGCTGTGGAATACGGAGAGGATGACGCACGGGCGAAGAAGCACGACAAACAGTGAGTCCAGCCGACACCCAGCACTCCTACTACAACCAAGCCCCCCCCCTCCCCTTGATGTATGTTGAATGAAATGGCTGACCTGAACAGCGCTATGGTGCAAACGATGCGTTGCACGTGAGGGTGGGGACACACCACCGGGCGTAATGGTGGGAATGTGGCGCGCACGGTGCAGGGGATGGTCCACGAGGTTCGGAGCGATGCGGAGCGCGGACCTGCACCCTCGGGTACACGCCGCCACAATCTGCAACTCGAACCGTTGCGATGTGCCTTGTTACTAGTATAAGGCTAACCAGTGTAACGCATGCAGGTGGTCCCCTGCTGCTGGTCTGCTTCTGCAGTGTAGGCAGGCGTATGCAAGGTGCACTGCGTCCCGCCTTGCGTGCCGTAGGTTGTACACCATCCTGCTAGCGTGTCTGGCTGCGAAGGCTTCCCGGTGATTGAGGAAGGGAGGACTGACGGTGCATCCATGCGGGTGTTCGCAGGATCGGGTTAGGATGGAATTTACCGGGCTCGTAATTGTGGTTCCGGGGCCTAGGCAGCACTGGAAGAACAATGACGTCATCCAAGAGCGCCTCGTGAAGGAGCTCAAGGAGTTACGCGACGGGCACGCTGACGACAAAGGCACGCCGTTCCGAGTATACGATGGTTACTTTGGCAAGTGGCATGATAAGTTCAGTGTGTTTCTGGTGCTGTGCTACTGTGACACCGTTGCGCGGAACGATCTGGGAAGGTTCGCTCCGGTGGCTGCCAGACGCAACGATTACCTGAGCCTATGGGAGGGCACCCCCGGACCAACTGGTGGGATGTATTGCCTAGGCTATGCCAAGCCTATCGCACAAAGCTATTTACCGGACGGGGAGACGGTTCATGCCTGGGACCCGTCGGTGCTATTAACCCAGGAGGATCACGAGGAACTAGTCAAGCTAACCCAGGAGGGCGCTGATCCCATGCGGACCGGGCGCTACGGTAAGGGTCCCCTGGAGGCCCTGGAATATTTCACCGCCATGTCGGCATACGTGCTGCCTTTCGTGCACTGTATGACCTTCGGTGTCGTGAAGAGTACTGTGAAGATGTTCCGCCACAAGGTGCCCAACTGCGATGACACGTGCTACTTCAACGCCGCGCAGCTAAAGCAGCTACAGAAGAATGGCAAAGGGCTGTGTGCCCCGCACGACATGCACCGTGAGTACCAGGACGTGGTGCAATATGCAGGTAGGTGTGCTGGCAGGCATGATTGCAGGAAAGCTGTTCTTCCCATGCATGCGAGATCTACGTGCATTATTGTGTGCATGGGCCGGCCCGTTGTATGGGTCGACCATTGATTGAACAGTGTATGCATGCTGATGTCGCCCGAAACGCTTGGTTTGTTTGCAGGGAACTACACTATGGAGGACTGGCTCAACTTCATTTTGATATTCAGCCCGCTGGTATTCATGGACGTCCTGGAGAGTCTCAACCGAGAGTTGGACAGGGCTTGGTGGAAGCTGAGGGAGGCTGTGATATATTTCATCCGGCAGGTGTGCGCCGGCACAATCGAAGACCGCGCAGAGGCTCGCGCACAAGCGGAGCTGCGTATGAAGGAGTTCGCTGTCATTATTGAGAACGAGTGCCCTATGAACATGCTGACGCTGAATCTACGCCTAGCCGTGGTACACTTGTGCAAGCAAGAGGAGAAGGTAGGCGTTGTCAGCTCCAACATCGAGCTAAGGGTGGAGCGCCTGTTGGGGGAGGCGAAGGGGGTGGTGCCGGAGCCGGTGGGGGGGAAGGCCATCGATTCATGCATCGGTAACGCCTACTTGCTGAAAGCCCGTGTAGATGACATGGCCCACTTGTACCCCGGGATCCGGTTCCTTCCAGACTATGTCGCGCACTCGGTGAAAGAGGACGGCCCGGGTTTCCGCGATGACCCGGGGCTCGCGTGTCACTTCATGGATGTCGGTCATCACATCATCCGCGGTGGCGTGGCTGTATCCGCGCTAAGCGCCGATGCGGAAGGAAGGCTGCTTCCGGGCCTGGCGGCTTCCTTGCGCGCCATGCACGGTGAGCGATACAAACTAGAACGGGACGCCTTGGACGTCCTATATATGTTTTCCACGAATGCGGCACGGCGACGAGGACTTCACGTCCACGATGTACACCAGGGCAGTAACCAGAATCTCCTACAACGTAGCCTTAGCATCCTCTGAAGCCGATGCATTTGAATACGGCCGCGTGGAAGCTTACTATCTGATCTGGGACCCGGCCACACATTGCGCGGTGTGCCGTCTAGCCATGGTGACGGCATACCCGACTATCAAAAACGCGCGCATGAACAGCCGTGCCGTCTTTGTCTTGAACGAGGATGCCAAACATACCCTGCTGATGCCGGCGTCACGCCTTGAGACCAAGTGTATCTGCCACCGTCCTCCGGGATTTAAAATCCCCCTCCACGCCATCTACCTTTGGCCAGGAATGAAATCTGCACGATGCTCAAGACCTTAGCAACGGCAAGCTAGAAACCAGCAGCATGCGTCCTTCCTTCCTTTCTCCTTATTGCTTCTAGTGTGACCTTACTTGCAAAGCCCAGGACGGGGCCGGGACTTGCCAAGCCACATACTTACCTACCTAGCATATCTGGTAACAGTTATGTAACATTCCATTCCTGATTGCCACGTGCACTAATCTTGCACACGTGTCCGTATCACAGTGCATCCTGCCTGCCACGTGTCCACCCGTGGTCATACCGTGGTAAATTTACCGGTCATATGTGGCAATTTTACCATTGGGGGTCAATTTACCGGTCATATGTGGTAATTTTACCATTGGGGGCCAATTTACCGGTCATAGGGGGGTACCATGGTAAATTATATAAAGCAATGGTAAACAATAATATATAATTACAGCGCTATAAGTAAATGTGGTAAAATCGTGGTAACAAAAACGCCCACTGACCAATAGGAAATTACCCACGGGATTTATATCGCCACTATTAGTATAATGGTGGTAAAACACCAATTTACCACATTTTACCACCAGTTTACCACATTTTACCACCAGTTTACCGCGTTTATTTCTCAGTGTGTATGCACCTATCTACCGTACGCGCACCCTCGCGCATCCCTCCCCACCCACGACCAGCAGCGCCGCTGCTCACCCTTTGGCCGCTGATTCGCAACCGCAGATGAAGCAGCATAAGGCACAGCGCCGGGGAGAGCGCCGCACGCGCCACGCGCCTGATTCGGCGCGAAGCGGAGCAGCCTCCCCGCACCCTTTGTCCCTGGGTCCTATGGTCCTTGCGTGCACACTATGCACCTATCTACCGTACGCGCACCCTCGCGCATCCCTCCCAACCCACGACCTGCAGCGCCGCTGCTCACCCTTTGGCCGCTGATTCGCAACCGCAGATGAAGCAGCATAAGGCACAGCGCCGGGGAGAGCGCCGCACGCGCCACGCGCCTGATTCGGCGCGGAGCGGAGCAGCCTCCCCGCACCCTTGGTCCCAAAGGACAGGGACAATAGTAAGTGGGCGCGAAAACATGGTGAGATGCGCCGAATGAGAAGGGAAGGCCAAAACATAGCGAGAACGGTGGGAGCCCAAATAATGAGCATGCATGTAACACTAAGTGTGCTGGGCGCTCTGGCTAAACGGAAGGAGCAGGCACAACTGGCAATGAAAAACCCTCGACAAGAGGTACCGCAGGTCAAAGCGGTGAATGAAATGTCTACGGCGGCACGAGGAGCAGCTTTGGGTACAAAACCCAACAGGAAAGCTGAACAAATTGAGGAGACGGGTAGGTATGCCGAAGCGAAACCACAGCCCTCACATATAGGGGGAGGGACATGCTCGAACGGGAAAATGGAAGGACAGTACCCCAAGAATTCTGTCACGCAGGGAATATTTGCCAAGGATGGGAAACTGAATATGCACCAAGTGGACCTCGCGCTCGAAACACTGGAAGACAACCCTCCGGGCTCAACAACCATGCAAGAAATACTAAAGATGCTGAGGGAAAATGACAGAAAATTTCTGGAAATGGTAAAAGAAAAAGTCGCCAGAAAGGGTGGCACCCAGATACCAGTGGTAGGAAACGGACACTGGCTACTACTGATGGTAGGAGTCTGCGTCGTAAAAGATAACAGCACGTTGCAGGCCTATGTATACGATTCTATGGGCATGGAAAGACGGACACGGAAGAAAACCGCCCAAGGGCACACGAGAATGGCGGAGGAACTGCAAGGAGCAGTGAGTGCATGGGTAACGGGCAACAAGGAGGCAATGGGGTGCCTGGAAGCTAGAGCCACGCCGATGTACGACAGGCACCAACACGATGCATTCAGCTGCGGCGTCTGGGTGATATATATTGCGGAGCTATGGCAGCAGTGGCTGTTAGAAAGGAACGGAGCCTGGATACAACATGTGTACACGAACACACTCCAAACCAGTCGATGCGTGACACTACACACCACGGAAATAGTGAATAAATGCAGAGACAGATTCAGGCCAAAGATAAAGTCGGCCATAATGAGGGAAAATAAGCCACATGCAGAACAGGACACGGATGAAGTTGAGCTGACAAGGGAGAACCCAGCAAAAAGGACTGGGGCAAAACAGGCGCGAACACAAGGAACGTGTGCGGCGGATGCCTTCATGAGGGAGGTGGAGCGTGGCCGCACAGGGGAACAGGTGGAGGACACAATGCGACAACAAGGGGTGGGCATACAAACAATAATGAACGTTCGGGAAGCACTTCAAGCGCTACAACAAGACACTGAAGCCCTCATAGATGAAACAATGGGGAAGCTGTCGACAGATGGCCGAACCCAGATAGCAA
>LGRX02031865.1:0-52388 GCA_001247695.2 Cymbomonas tetramitiformis | reverse complement strand
AAGAGCGGACGGCTCCTGAAAATTTCTGCGTAAATAGGTGGTCAGCGTATATGTGGATACACACAGCCGGTGACTGCGCCCTGGTGCGGAATCACGTGCTTAGGAAAAGTCACCGGCTGTGCGTATTCATTCAGGTATGCAGGCCAGGCCGCACTCGCTCCAAAGGTTACGTGCCCCATGCTTGTCTCTTGTGGATGTGCATGTTGGATAGGTTCGTGGCTTAATTAGTTAACCGCTGTTCGACTGAAAGAGCGGACGGCTCCTGAAAGTTTCTGCGTAAATAGGTGGTCAGCGAATATGTGGATACACACAGCCGGTGCCTGCGCCCTGGTGCGGAATCACGTGCTTAGGAAAAGTCACCGGCTGTGCGTATTCATTCAGGTATGCGGACTCCCCTGTTTTCCGGCATGCACGCTGTGGGATGCCACTGCTGTGGGAATATCCCATGGTTTCCGCAGTGGATTCAAACATGCTTTCGTGAACTGGTGCGCAGGCCTCCGAAGCTGCAACCGTGCAGAGCGGTCGCACGAGTGAGATGGCCGAAATGCATAATCGATGATATCCATGGAATCGCTATATCGGACTTCGGTCGCAGTGGAATCGCATGAATTCTTAGGACTTTGCGAAAAATATTTTTCAAAAAAAATATTTTTTCAGGGTGAAATCGCCAAAAAACCGTTGTTTTTAGCTTGTTTTGGCGTTCTACACCATTACGCGGGTGAGGAGTGCAGCGATTCGTGGAATTGAGGGGTTTCACATATCACGTAATTAATCCTGATGGTCACCGCAATTTGAAATTTTGAAAAAAAATATTTTCTTGGCCCAAATCGGCCGAAAATCGCGTTTTTTTGCCTGTTTTGGCCTGTCGCGGGCCTGTTTTGGCGTTCTACGCCACTCCGCGCGTGTGGAGTGCTCATATTCGTGGGAATGAGGGTTTTCACATATCACCTAAGCACTCCTGATGGGAATCGCAATTTGAAATTTTGGAAAAAAATAATTTTTGGGCCCAAATTTCAACAGAAATAGATTTTTTTTGCCTGTTTCGGCCTGTCGCGGGCCTGTTGTGGCGTTCTACGCCACTCCGCGCGTGTGGAGTGCACATATTCGTGGAAATGAGGGTTTTCACATATCACCTAAGCACTCCTGATGGGAATCGCAATTTGAAATTTTGGGGAAAAAAAATTTTTTGGGCCCAAATTTCAACAGAAATAGGTTTTTTTGCCTGTTTCGGCCTGTCGCGGGCCTATTTTGGCGTTCTACGCCACTCCGCGCGTGTGGAGTGCACATATTCGTGGGAATGAGGGTTTTCACATATCACCTAAGCACTCCTGATGGGAATCGCAATTTGAAATTTTGGAAAAAAATATTTTTTTGGCCCAAATTTTAACAGAAATCGATTTTTTTGCCTGTTTCGGCCTGTCGCGGGCCTGTTTTGGCGTTCCACGCCACTCGGCGCGTGCGGCGTGCACACAATCGTGGAAATGAGGGTTTTCACATATCACTTAAACACTCCTGATGGGACTCCCAATTTGAAATTTTGGGGAAAAATATATTTTTGGGCCCAAAAATTAACAGAAATCGATTTTTTTGCCTGTTTCGGCCTGTCGCGGGCCTGTTTTGGCGTTCCACGCCACTCGGCGCGTGCGGCGTGCACACAATCGTGGAAATGAGGGTTTACACATATCACTTAAACACTCCTGATGGGACTCACAATTTGAAAATTACCCAAATCGATTACAGAATCGTTGTTATGTTGGCATATTTTGCGTGGGCCCTGTTGGGCGTTATGCACAACACGCCGAGAGTAGATGCTATTCAGCATGGTGTTGTTTGGGTTCTAAGATTCTAGTGATCTATCCTGCTGTGATAGTTATACTTCTTCACAACAACCCTAGAATGCGCTGGTGCTCAGCATCGGTCAACCTATAAAACTCCTTACCGCGGTATTTGCGTCTGGTCATTGTCACTTCCACACACACGACATGATGCGAATATGTCAGACATTTCTTGGATGTGTCTATGTAGTACTCCTCGCAGCTTTCCTCATCCGCCCACTCATAAAATCGGCCTTCAACGACAAATTCCCCCGGTGTAGCATTTACGCCCTCCCCACCACGCGAGTAGTAGTCGTCTCGCATCCCATCCGCGTTGATCACCTGCTTCACCTCGCTCAACGCCTTCACCAAATAGTAGGGGTGATTAGGATCGCCCCCCGACAGCCTTGCAAAAGTGTTTCCTCGTGCAACCTTCACACTCACGTCATCACGGGCCTCCGCGACTCTTGTTCTGGTGCGCCGGGCATCAGATTCGGTTGCCTCCGTCAAGGTGAACTGCTCCCAGCTGTCCACGTGACTCCGGTACAGGCAACCCTCCGTGTCAGGGTGTGCCTTCGCGCACTGCGCGTAACAATAATCGCAATAGCATTGTCGGTCCCGCTTCAAGCCCACCAACAACCCCACCCCTGCACGCACCGAGTGTAACGCCAAAGTCCGGTCAACCGTGTCAAACCCAGGTCCAGAGATGTCCACGTCCTTGCCGTCAACCAGAAAGAAAAATCTTTGCCCGAACTGAACACCTCTGTCGCGAGCGCTATCCTTCGGCTTTTGCAACCTTTCCATGCAGAACTCGTACAAGCTTGTGGCGTCCAGTATTTTACAATGCCATTTGTCGGTTGTGGACATCACCGCCAAGCTCGCCTCATGCTTCACCGCTACTCCCATCGCGTCTTGCTCACCTCGTGCATGTGACGTCTCAAAGAAGTTGCGCTGTGTCGGGATGCCAAGCCCTCGGGGCCACTCCGCCGACTCTTCCCGCCCGCTCTCCACCACGTCGGCAAATGCGGTTGCGCATTTGTTTTGTGCCGCACTACCATCCGCCCACTCATGCATGAATTTGGGGAGAGGTATACCTCTTCACGAAGTACTCACTGACGATAAGTTTCCTCATATGTTGGATACCTCGGTGGGAGTGCGGCAAGGTGTCGCTAATGAGGTAGATCAGGTCCTTCACTATTATTGGGTTGGCCTCGGTGGAAGTCTGACCATCCACGGAACCAACCGCGTGCCGCCATAACACACAACACAGCAGCGTTGCTTGCTTCACTATCCAGTGCAACGACTGAATCGCCCTGGGAATGTTCAGAGCGTGGTTCTCGCTGAAGTCAAACAATATGAGGCAGTGCCCCAAAGGCAAGCCCGCCTTGCACTTGTTGAACATTGTCATGGAGTGCGTGGCCATGAAACAGTGGTAGGCATACGGCTTCAAAAACCGACACGGTTGGGCAGCAGGCACACCGACCAACTTCTCCAACCTCCAACTCCCGTCCGCCGCTTTCCGCACAAACGTGCCCGAACACACACAATTTGGGGACTCCCCTGGGGCGTGGCCAAGGAGCAGAGCTTGCAGTTTTGCAAGCAGCTCACCAGCAGTGGTCGTCTTTTGGACGAACTGCACCCGGTGCTTGTTCTTCCCGTCCTCGTCCACTCCGATATGAACGTTCTCGTAGGTGTGCCAGTCCGGCGTGGCAGTGTTGGAAACCGCCGCCGGACACAACGACCAGTTTTGCAGCCCCCCGCACCGTTTGCAAGAACCCTCCAAGCAGGGCATGTCGTGGTGGTCCTCGTGCTCTCCGTTCGACCGCTGTCTTGGACACAGCAGCGATGCCGTGAAACCGGAGGTTGACCGTCCCACCTCCACTTGACCACACTTGAAGTCCGGGAAAGCAGGAAATGGTTTACGGGCAGACAGCCGTGCCCGAAGGCCTCCAACGCGAGGGCAACACGACGCGTCCGTGCACTTGCAGCCGGAGTGGCCCACCTCCTGGAAACGAGCATACGCCTCCACCACCAACCGCATATCCTCGTGGTACCTGCAGCAGCAGGAAATGGTGTCCCTTCGGGTGAGTCGTTGCACTTGCCTCGGCTTCCGAGTCTCAAAAGATCGGAGTTCGATCTTTTCGGCGGGAAACTTCTTCTTGAACTTGCGGAACACCTCCAACTGTGTCATTTCCAACCACTGCTTCGACACCTTCTCCACGCTTCCATCAATATGCCGCAGCTGGATCACGTCCCGTTTACACGTGGACACCCGACTGATCCCAGCACTCAGCCAGAAGGCTTGGATCTTGTGGGTCAGCTCCGCGCTTATAGCACGGTTGGCCATGTGCAGGTTTTCCAGGACCAACCCTGCCAGAAGACCGGCATTAAGCCGTTGCGCTGTCCCAAGGGCAGCTCCCAACAGCAAGTTGCGGTGCCCAACGAGTCCATCCTTCACCACCTTCACATTTATCCCTAAGATGCTTGCAACAGCACCCTCAACACCCTCCACGTCTCTGCCAAATACCATCGCTGCGCCCGCCATGCGCGTGGCAGCGTTCTGCCTGGAACCATATCCAGCTAGAGCGGCGAACGATGCCCGCAAGCTCGACACGATCGTTCCTCCTACGCGATCCTCCTCTGACAGAAATCTTAGCCGCACAGCTTCTATCTCTTCCGCGGGTAAGGTGCGCACAAAGTTCGAGAGCGCCCCACCAATAAGATGCGGCTTGTTCATGAAAACCTCCTTGAGCTTGTCGTTCCAGTGTGCTTTACTTCCATCAGGCACCGGACAACCCACCGCTGAGGCTCCTGCGGAGGCTGCTGTGGCGCCTAAGGGACCCAGCGTCGATTTCACCCGTGCTTGAGGCGCAGAGACCTCCACCGCGTCCTTGCCCAAGTCTAAACGCTTCCTAGAGCGAGCTTCCCTCCTTCGCGCATTCTGATCAAGGCGCCTTTTCTTAACGGTACTGGTAGGTGTGGGCGCATTCCTCGCATTCCTCCCAACCCCACCTGCCTGCAGCACGCTAGGATCTCTGCTCGGTTTATTCCCAGTTAACACATTCCATTTATCGACGAACTCCGAGATCTGCCCCGCTAGTTCTGTTGCATGATCCACATTCGTTGGTGCAATAGGAAACTCCAAAGGCAAGTTCCGCGCCATGTCGCCGAGGCTCATGAGCCATGGCAATACATCCACAAGGTAAGAAGGAGGAGGCATCCCTTTTCGAAAAACGCCACTCATAAGCGGCAAACATGTAAGGAGTCTACGGGCGAAAGCACGCCTTCAATTAACATATTTGCATGTCTGAACTTTTGCACGGACTCCCACATGCATCAGGAATATGAATAGTCCTTTCACGAAAAGTATCCGTGGCGTAAGTATCGCCCCCAGGATGGAATGACTGTTCGATCGTGGGGGCGATTCGCCATTTCTTGATTTATCACCCGGACATGTCAAATTTGACGTAGCGTGTGTATCGCACCCACGATCAACTGCTGCGTCGATCGTGCGGGCGATTCATAAATTTCGATTCAAGATTCGATCGTGTAATGATTTATCACCCGGACATGTCATATTTCACGTGGCGTGTGTATCGCACCCACGATCAACGAATTCGTCGATCCTGCGGGCGATTCATAAATTTCGATTCAAGATTCGATCGTGTAATGATTTATCACCCAGACATGTCATATTTCACGTGGCGCGTGTATCGCACCCACGATTAGGTGATGAGCTGATCGGGAGGGCGATAATGCATATCAGATAATTTAATTGAAATTCCGTCACGACACCGTAAGCATGTCAGGCCAAAAGTCCGATACCTGCGCACAGGAAGCTCGAATCGGCATGTCGGTTCGCCCACACGATCAAAAGATGGGATGATCGGGAGGGCGATAATGTATATCAGAGCCCTCCCCCGACATCTTACAACTGAACGAGACCCCTAAAAACCGTAAGCATGTCGGACCAAAAGTGCGATATCTGCTCACTGAGAGCTCGAGTGCTTGTAACGGTAACGCCAACCTGCGAACTGTACGCTATCTGCGACCATAGCACTTTCTTCGCGTGTTTTCGTTGCGCAATTGACGTTTGGATCGAGGACGAAGGCATTGACGGTTACTTTGGTATAAATTGGGAGCTAATATTCTAATAATGAAGCAGAACAGATTCACCTATGCAGCAGCGGTTGGGGCAGCCGTGCCAAACGCTTTAAGGCGCAAGTCAGATCGGAAGTCAGAGCGGAAACTGGTGGAAGGTGTCGCCGAGAGTGAAGGAGTACCCGCCTGCAATGTGGAAGGGTGCCCCCATCCCGACGACTCGTTGGATCGAACGAGGCTGGCGTTGGCGACCTGCGACATGTGCTCCGACTCCTTCCACGTTGGGTGCGCGTCGCGCCAGCTCACACCGTCAGGGGAAAAGCGGTTTCCAGGGGAATGCGGGCGCTGCGGGATCCTGGCCCGCCTGTTCTGCCTCTTTTGCGGAATGGGTTCGGAGAATCACTTCCCAGTGCTTGTTACCTGCGCGACCTGCAAGCGCGGGTTCCACAAGAACTGCCGAAAATCCGGAGACAGCCACTCTTCAACATGCGGGCGCCATCTCTGCGTTGGACAGCCTCCTGTCAAATGGGCGTGCACGGCCTCGCCGAACCCTGATGATGGGCAGGCTGCTGCGGATACTGGTGCTGCTGCTGCCAGCGCGGAGAAGGCTGAGGGAATGGCAGCGCAGCAGCAGGCTGCTGCAAACATGGACGAAGCTCCGTTACAGGAGGCGCCCACGTTCGCAGCCGTTGTTCGCGCAGAACCAGGAGGCGGGCTGGTGGAGAAGCATCAGTTGTCGCTAATTTCTAAGAAGGAGGCAGGCGATGCCGACGCAGCAGCACCGCCTGCAGCTGCCACCGCAGCAGCACCGCCTGCAGCTGCCACCGCAGCAGCACCGCCTGCGGCTGCCACCGCAGCAGCACCGCCTGCGGCTGCCACCGCAGCAGCACCGCCTGCAGCTGCCACCACAGATGCACCGCCTGCAGCTGCCACCGCAACAGCACCGTCCGCAGCAGCACCGTCAAGACCCGCGCTCTTCCACGCGCCTGCTGTGAAGGCCCCGGTTTCACAGGACATGCCTGCTGTGGAGGCCCCTGATCCTCAGCACAAGTCTGCTGAGGATCAGCCAGTTGCAGAGCAGGGCACGGCTGCTGCAGAGACGCCTGCTGCCGTGGACGTGCCTGCTGTGGAGGCCCCGGTTTCACAGGACATGCCTGCTGTGGAGGCCCCTGATCCTCAGCACAAGTCTGCTGAGGATCAGCCAGTTGCAGAGCAGGGCACGGCTGCTGCAGAGACGCCTGCTGCCGTGGACGTGCCTGCTGTGGAGGCCCCAGTTTCAAAGCATCAGTCCGCTGGGGAGGTGCCAGATACAGAGGAGGGCACAGATGCTGGAGAGACGCCTGCTCCTAAGGTGCCTGCTGCGGAGGGGGCAAAGAATGCGGAGGAGCAGCCTCACTTCACAAAAGGCGTGCTGCTGGACGAACACTGGAGGCATAGGCTTGCAGAGGGTGGGTATTGTGTCGGTCAATTGCAGGACACGATATCCGCTAAGGCTCTGGTTGCAGAGTTCCAGAAGGATTTGGCTCCAAACTCCGCGTTCAGAAACAACTTCAGGGCGTTCAAGAAGAAGGCCAATGGGGAGCTGGACACCCTGAAGGACCCGAAGAGGTGGATCGGGAACCTGGTGGAGGGCACGCCGTTTTACAAACGGTTTGAGCAGGTGGCTGAGGACGTCGTGGCTGCGGTGGGGGACACGTTCGGGAAGCTGGAGGTGCCGAAAGGTGACATGGCGCGAACCGCCCTGCTCACCTACCCGGCGTCGTTGGTTCAGGAGAAGCATCGGGACTATGGTGCGCTGTCCGTCATGCTTGTCCTAACGGACATGTACCCGTTTACGGTGTACCCCCAGTCGCATAAGTTGGGGGATGGGGCCACCCCGGACACCCTTCGGCCGGTGACCTGCTTCCTGCCGGCAAAGAGCGTGGTGATCTTTGACGGCAGGCTAATCCACAACGCGGTGGAGATGCACGGTGGAACTTTTCGTGCGTCGGCGCACACCTACATTACAGCGGCGGAAGACCTCTTTCCGGAAAACACCACTTTTCCGGTCACTGGATCCGCCACTGTAACAAGGTCGCCCTGGGAGTTTGTGGTTGGGCATGACCCTTGCAGAAGAAAGCTTTATGACTCGCAAGGAATTGAGCGAGCCACTACCTCGGAGCCTTCCCAGGCAATGACAGCCCTGGAGCGGGAGATCGACTTCGCGAACGCGATCAATGAGGTTGACGAGGATATGGGGAGGAGTGTGGTGCTTGGGGAGCCACAGGAGTATGATGCGTGCCTGGCGTTGCGGGAGCTTCTGAGGGATACGGTGGCTTTTGGGAGGGTTGTGTACCACGAACAGCACAAGGAGGTGGTCTGGATTGGTGGCCCCATCGTGAAGCCAAGGGAAGGTGCAAAACAAGGGACGGCATGCTGGGTATATGGGCCGTGGCTTGTGGCGGATCCAGTGGGGAGTAAGATTCCGCGGAGGAGGGTGCTGTTCCGCGCTACGGCGTTGAACAGCAAGCTAAGTTTGCTAACACAAGCCAGGGATTGGGAGGTAGTATACTACGACAACATCAACGAGGAAGGAGGCTTTTTTGATGAGGCATACAATTCCTTTAAGCACGGTCTGGTGGAGGAGGGGGTGATTCGGGTGATGAAAAGTTTGCAGGCATATGGGAAGGGGCATGCGGAGACGTTGACCGGCGAGTTGAAGCCGCCGGTGACTGCAGCAGCAGCAGCAGCAGCAGCAGAAGCGGAGAAGAAGGAGAAGGAGAAGAAGGAGAAGGCTGCAGCAGCGGAGAGGGAGAAGGAGAAGAAGGAGAAGGCTGCAGCAGCGGAGAGGGAGAAGGAGAAGAAGGAGAAGGCTGCAGCAGCGGAGAGGGAGAAGGCGAGGAAAGAGAAGGCTGCAGCAGCGGAGAGGGAGAAGGCGAAGAAAGAGAAGGCTGCAGCAGCGGAGAGGGAGAAGGCGAAGAAGCTCCGGGCGGAAACCCTGTCTGGGATAAAGATGGCATTGGCAATTCCTCGGGGGACTAAGCGTGGACGGGGAGGTAGCCCCGCGGGCACTGAGACCCCTGTTTGGGGTAAAGGACCGGAGCCAGGCACCAGGGGGAAGGCGCGGAGGACAGGCGCTGAGGGGAACATCTCCGAGACTCTCCCCGCGTTCGGCTCCACTCAGAGAGTGCCTGAGGTTTGTGACCCACTGCAGTCTTTGAGACGAACGCGCTCGCAGCAGGCAGCGGCGGCAGCAGTGGAGGGTGGCTCCGACAGGAAACGCAGGAGCCCTTGTCCAGTTCATGGCCCTCGTGCTGCACAGTCGGAGCCGGACGAATTGTCGGACACGGACACGGAGCAGGCAGAAGCAAGCATACCAAGAGGGCCGTTGTCTGCGCGAGCCCCGCGGGCATTGGAGGAGCTGGATACGCAGGTGGGTACTCCTTCAGGGCCTTTCGAGCACTCCCCTGGGGGAGTGCTCGATCCCCTGAACCTCTTCAACGATTCAGTGGGCCGCAACACGCCCATTGACAGCCGGATGCATCATCATAGTGCAGACGCCGCGGAGCTGTTTAACAGGGAGCGCGCGGCGACGGGGAGCCTGACGACGGACTTGGCCAGGCCACGGTCGGAAGGTTGGGAGGGGCGAAGGGAGGTGACACCGAGCTCAGCTGAACCTCCGGTGTTGGCGTCGAAGGCCCGTCAGGCGGAGATTGCCGAGTTGGAGGCTCGGGTGAGGATCCAGGCCTTGAAGATGCAGTTGGCGCAGGGGGCAGCCGCCTTGGCCCAGGCAGGGATTGCGTCGGCTGCCTCCCCAGGGCCGGAGGTAGGTGCCACGGCAGCTGCCACGGCAGCAGCACCGCAAGCGGCGGCCACGGCAGCAGCATCTCCTGCCGCGGCCACCGCAGCAGCACCGCCTGCAGCTGCCACCGCAGCAGCACCGCCTGCGGCTGCCACCGCAGCAGCACCGCCTGCAGCTGCCACCGCAGCAGCACCGCCTGCAGCTGCCACCGCAGCAGCACCGCCTGCGGCTGCCACCGCAGCAGCACCGCCTGCAGCTGCCACCACAGATGCACCGCCTGCAGCTGCCACCGCAACAGCACCGTCCGCAGCAGCACCGTCAAGACCCGTGCTTTTCCACGCGCCCAGCTCCCCTGGTGAGACTGCTCCGCCGGAGATGCCATATGAGTGGGTGTATGGTGGGGTTTATTATAACTCGGATAGCGTACCTCCCCAACATCACGGGCGCGCCCTCGCCGCCCTCCCCCAGGACCCGCCCATGATGCTGGGGCTGGACCCGTATCCTGCGCAGACCCCGTATGCGCAGACCTATCGGGCACCCCACGGCCGTGCGGCCCATGATGCCATGCCAGGTTATGCGTTGGCGGCGCAGCAGCAGTACCCTGAGCAGCTGGTCACGATGCCTTTACGGCAGGCGATGAGGCTGAATGCAGCCTTGTCAAGGCAGCTTCCGCCTGAGTGGTCCTCACAGCCGCGGCAATCATGGGACCCGTTTTATGGACCTGGCATGCGCCGCCCCTAGATATGGTTAAATTGGAGCCTGTGCATCAGCCTAAAAAGCATGTGAAGCTGTGAATCAGCCTAGAAAAGATATATTCCGAAAAGAGATTTTCTCTCACACACTTAAAAGCATGTAAAAATAAAGCTATTTTTATTGAAATGCTATGCAGTGTGCCTATTGGCAATGAGATGTGAAGAGCAAAAGAAATGCAAATGTTTCCTGAAAAGTGTTAGGTTATGGGTCCAACACGCTTCCATTGTGCTCCAGCTAATCGTTATCCAAATAACAAATTATATTCATGTTTTGATAATGACAGGCTTGTGTTCCTCGTGATGGCAACTCGTATGCAATTACAAATTTCCAACTGAAACAGGCCTGGAGACCACGAATATGCACACTTCGCACGCATGAGTATATAATATACGTACATGTAGAACGCCAAAACAGGCCCGCAACTTGCCGAAACATGCCAAAAAATCGATTTCTGTTGAAATTTGGGCCCAAAAATATTTTTTTCCGAGAATTTCAAATTGCGATTCCCATCAGGAGTGCTTAGGTGATATGTGAAAACCCTCATTTCCACGAATATGTGCACTCCACACACGCCGAGTGGCGTAGAACGCCAAAACAGGCCCGCGACAGGCCGAAACAGGCAAAAAAATCGATTTCTGTTGAAATTTGGGCCAAAAAAATTTTTTTTCCAAAATTTCAAATTGCGATTCCCATCAGGAGTGCTTAGGTGATATGTGAAAACCCTCATTTCCACGAATATGTGCACTCCACACGCGCGGAGTGGCGTAGAACGCCAAAACAGGCCCGCGACAGGCCGAAACAGGCAAAAAAATCGATTTCTGTTGAAATTTGGGCCCAAAAATATTTTTTTCCAAAATTTCAAATTGCGATTCCCATCAGGAGTGCTTAGGTGATATGTGAAAACCCTCATTTCCACGAATATGTGCACTCCACACGCGCCGAGTGGCGTAGAACGCCAAAACAGGCCCGCGACAGGCCGAAACAGGCAAAAAAATCGATTTCTGTTGAAATTTGGGCCAAAAAAATTTTTTTTTCCAAAATTTCAAATTGCGATTCCCATCAGGAGTGCTTAGGTGATATGTGAAAACCCTCATTTCCACGAATATGTGCACTCCACACACGCCGAGTGGCGTAGAACGCCAAAACAGGCCCGCGACAGGCCGAAACAGGCAAAAAACCGCGATTTTCGACCGATTTGAGCCAAAAAAATATTTTTTTTTCAAAATTTCAAATTGCGGTGACCATCAGGATTAATTACGTGATATGTGAAACCCCTCAATTCCACGAATCGCTGCACTCCTCACCCGCATAATGGAGTAGGACGCCAAATCAAGCTAAAAACAACGGTTTTTCGGCGATTTCACCCTGAAAAAATATTTTTTTGGGAAAATGAAAAAAAGTTGTATTTTTTAAATTCCTGCGATTCCACAGCGATTACATAACATCATAGAAATATTCCATTATAGTTGTGACACATACTTAAGCCATTCTCACTCGTGCGACGGCTCACTTGTGCTAGCTAGAGGGTTTCAATTTGTGTATCAGAATGGCACAGTTGGATTAGCAGTTAGGTTTGTCACCCTAGCTCCTACCCTAACTTATCTTGACTTCTCTGACTTACCTGTCAGTCACCACCCACAGTGCTGGGGTGGTGTGCTGAAATCTGTATAGGCAGCCCTGACCGGGAGTCCCGGTGCAGGCCCCTATGACAGATTCCTAGGTAGCCAACACTGGACCGTGACTGATCCGTAAGCCTGTGCTGTGACACACCGAGTGTCACAGGTAGCTAGACTCGAGACCGTTCCGACTCCGTGACCGTTCCGGGTATATCTAGCTTAGGGTTTATTTCTTATACGAGTTTATCTATATTGGTTCACTGACTGTCTGATATCTTGAACCGGGATATTCCAGTAGTACGGTCGACGATGACTGTACATGTCGCCAGATGATAATGTCACATCATCTGTCATTATTCAAGGAAAGACTTGAATGACCCTGTCATCGAGAGTTCGTACGTCGAACTCGAAGATGGCAAAGCAAAGATACATCTTGAATACAAACAAGAACCATCTTGGCTTTAAGCATGTGCGGAACACGCATGCACAGTATGAACGAACTAGTCGTTATTACAATACTGGTCGTTCAACCTACGTCTCGGGTTCACAACCCAATGGCGGTACCATCTACGATGATGGGAGACGTATGGTACAAAGTGAGGAAGCGTTGCGAGAACAGGTGTTCCGCTCGGGTAAAACAAACTGGCTAAGCTCCCATAATCAGTCCGGCCGAGTGCTTTTATCATGCATCTCGGAAACCCGGATAATACGAAGTGATGACTGACAGTACAGTACTACTGTACTGTCATCCTAGCTACTAGCGGAGTCACGGTTCCGATCAGAGACGGGTCAGGCTAGGGGCTATCAGAGCCCATAATAATAACCCTGAACCTAAAGTCCAGCACACCACCCGGAGCTGTGACCGTAGCTAATAGGGCTAGGCAAGCGGAGCTAAGTAAGCAGATAACAAACAGCATTCACTGGAAACAGATATACTTCTAGCTGGGTGCCCGGGGACTTGTCCCGGCACAACCCACCACTGCGGCCAAGGCTAATCACACCTCCAGGGATCGAAACAAGCAGACTCTAGCCACTGTAAAGCTGGTCGGCAGAGCCGAGTTCAGCATACGGATCCCATTCAAGAAAAGCATCCGAAGTCAATTGAGAAGAGAACTCATAAGCATTGACACCACCAGACCCAAGTGGGTCAGGCGGATCCCGGAGTGGAGTGGCAAGACTTTCAAATTGCAGAGCCGCTGAGGTTGATTGAGAAAAGAACGGTTCCACATCCCGCGGCGGCATTGACGAACCAGTAGTAATCACGGACGGGCAAAAGGAATCCAGTAATGCACCACCAGGATGAACCGCACCGTAGCCGTGGGTGGCTCCGGGCTCAACCAGGCCCCTGACACCACCGCCGACCACGAGTGTCGGCATCGCCGTAGCACTGAACAGAAACGTAGCCACCATGAAAAGAGTGAGCGTAAATTCTCCGATGCCAAATGGCCTGGAGCCTCTGGGAACTCCGAACCGCCGAAATGCCGCAGCCGCCGGCGGTGCACCCTTCTCAACTTCAGTCAGGCAGACATCAGGAGGGTAGTTGGAGCCCTCTCCATCGTCATCGGAGTCACACACTTCAACAGGCTCAGGGTCAATGTCAAGCCAGTCAGGGTGGACAGTGTTGAATGTTTTGAATGAATTGTCAGCAGAAGCCATCGGGCCGAGAGCCAGAGAGGCAGACGGCGGCACGAAGGCGGCACTGCTGACCTCATGCAAGCCAATCGTCCTACCATGCACGGGTGCAGAGGCCTTCGGCAGCAGCTGTTTGCTGGCAGTCGGCTCAGCGACACCACCAGCAAGCGGACCGCTGACCTCAGCAAACGCAACACGGCCAATGGAAAGATGCTCAGCAGGTGCAGTCTCAGCAGAGGCAGCAGCATCCTTGAACTGCTGCAGAGCCGTAGGCTCTGGAGCAAAGGAATGCGCAGACAGCTCACAGATTTCAGGTTGCCCCACAAGAGCACACAAGTGCTCCATGGACCCCTCATCCCCAGCGTCATAGTACCGCTGAAAACGAAGGGCAAGCACGTCGGAGTCATAAGACTCGACGGCTTGGCAGTAAGACGCCGAAATGGACATCGGGTGAGTGTCCTTGTGAGGACACTCACTCAGCCAATGCTTTGACCCAACGGCACGGCACTTCTCGTGCCTGCACGTTGGGACAAAGGTGCCAGACCGCTTGTCAAAAGCCACCTCCGAAGAGGCGGAATGAGCAAGCGGTTGCACTCCAGGTCGGTGGAAGCCGCGCGGAGCGTGTTTCCCATGAGGTGGCTTGGAGCCACCCTTCTTAAGGGAATCCACATCCCGCTGCAACTTGACCAACTGAGAACTGAGCCGCTCGATGGCCGAAGCCAGGCCAGTGTCAGTGGTGCAAGATGCTACGGACATGGGGCGCCCCGCAGTGCGCTTGCCCGAGAGCCGCCCGCAGCGGTGCTGCTCGCGCACGCGCGCCTGCAGGGTGAGCAGACTTACAGCCGCACGCTGGTCAGCTCGAGCAAACGAGTCAACCAGCGTGGCGTGAGCCGGTCCAGACAGGGCAGAGAGGAATTGCCTTTTAACAGCGTCTTCGGGCAGCGTCTGCAGACGCTGCGCATCCCGAAGACAACTGTTAAAAAGACGAATGCCGGAGTCAGGGTCACTTTCATCTGAAATTCTCACGTCAAGCAGCTCAGTCAGAGACTCGAACGGAGTCGAATCATCAGCGAGCATACGCACCACCTCGAGGGTGGCACGTTTGCCGTCAGCAGGAACATCGGCCCCAGAAGCCTCCACCCAATTACGGGCAGGAGACCCTGGCGCAGTCAGCAGCAACAGCACAGAATATAACAGCTCATTCGCAGCAGTCATGACAGGGACATTGGCGGCAGACAGCTCAAACAGGGGTGCGAGTGCCTGCGACTGCAGCGTGAAGAGCTGCTGAATCTCGGAAACCAGCTGCGAAAAAATGTCCGAAGCCGACGATTCATTGCCATGAAACTTTGCTGTCTTGTCTCCCAGAACTTTAGTGGCTGCTGTCTTTGCGCACTGAACATCGAATGAGTCCTTTCGTAATCGCTGAACGAGCGTTGCAGCCGCAGCCGATTCGTCAGCCGAAGCCAAATGCGGCGTTGTAGGGGTAGCCGAATTCAGTGCCCCAACATCATCGAAAATAGTCGCTAATTTACGCGCCCTAGCGCGTGTACGTGGTCTAGGCGTTGTGTCCATTCTTAAAATGACAGTGAGATGGGGTTGCGGGCTAGCGGTGCGACAGTAACGGACAATCTCGCAGCGGCCATTCCCTGCAGGAGCCTCAGCAAGCAACAACATAATCAAGCAGGTCATGAGCCGAGTGGCTAATCGTGGGAGCGACCCACAAAACGCGGAGTGTCCTGCCCGCTGATCAAACGGAACGTAAAGTATAACCATACTCAGCGACGATACTCTGCCGAATAAATGCCGAAAAAACTGATCTCCACTTCAAAAGTAGGCCATACTGCGGAGAGAAAGCTACTGTCTAAGGGGGCGCCCACCCCATCTCCGTGTCAAAACTTAGCCAATCATGGCAACAGCTCGGCGCTGTGCCATCAGAATTACTAGGGAAGTGGTGACGCGCATAACCTGCGAGAACAGGTGTTCCGCTCGGGTAAAACAAACTGGCTAAGCTCCCATAATCAGTCCGGCCGAGTGCTTTTATCATGCATCTCGGAAACCCGGATAATACGAAGTGATGACTGACAGTACAGTACTACTGTACTGTCATCCTAGCTACTAGCGGAGTCACGGTTCCGATCAGAGACGGGTCAGGCTAGGGGCTATCAGAGCCCATAATAATAACCCTGAACCTAAAGTCCAGCAAGCGTTGTGCTTCATCAGTTCTTCATTCAGAGACTGCAACTCACAACCCGCTATACTGTTACACTTGTGTGTGCCGTTCAACAGCACAGTGTTTATTTGATATACTGTATAATATTTGTGGGTTCGCATATCAGCCCTAACATAATGGTATTCTAAAATAACTCGTCAAGGCACGATACGAGAACTCGAGTGGGTGCAGCGTCAGACGTAGTATAGATTATATTGTTCGCAGGTTGCAGGTTGGCGCATAAAGGCGACAGAGCATATACTGAATAACTGCACAGCGAATAAGTGATAACAGCACGCTCGAATATCGACTAACACAGCATTCGCAAAGGAATCTACATTTTCCATATCAGCGCGATAAGGTGTGCGCACAGTATACTGATTGCGCACATATGATGTCAAAACTCGCAGGATTGTCACTGTATGCGAGATGAAGACGCGCGAATGAAAAAATGATCATCAGCATATATGATTGCATCAACTGCGACAGGACGTACAAATTTCGTTAACAGCGCGCTCGCATTCTTTCATGCGACTTACATCAATAACGATGACATACTTTGCGAAATGATCGTCAGCATCGATTTTTGCAAATAATCCTTTCGCACTGTTCGCAATAATCAGCGCGTACGATGATTTCTTGCCTGTCAGCACGATATGCATTTTCCATGATTTCATCAGATGCGATGGACGCTCGATTTTAGCGCGTACGATTCCTGATGTGTCTACATGCAGCAAAACATGCGATATGTACAACGCGCGTCAATACCCTCTGCAGAATAAATGTACACTCGCAGGGATACATGGGATAGACGCATGATGGACGTACAATCATTATACTGTTGTGGACACACGATCATTATACTGCTGTGGACGCATTATCACTATTGCTGCTGTGAATGTACTATCATCATACTGCAGCAATTTACAAATGTTCTGATGACTGCACAAATATTCTTAATCATCAGCATTCATGCTCATCAGAAATATAATAATTTGTGCACAATATGTGTGTGTGGATCAGCACACACACACACACATGCACACATGCACACATGCACATACATCACTTGCAGCAATCACCAACATGCAGTACATGCATTATTATACCATGTATACATTTTATGCTGAGTGATTGCAACATTGTGAATTGTGCATGCATTAATAATACAACTTGATCACGATGCCAGCTATAATATATATATATATCAGTTTGATCACGATAGCAACTGGTATACTAGCATCATGTTGTGATACATGAACATTGCATAAGCACATTGCAGTGCATGCTAACCTATATTAGAACCCATACAGTATAAGGTGCCTGTTCAGTAATCTTAACACAGTAATTAGCTCAATGTGACCCGGTGGAGTCGAGATACTCCTCGGACAACATATTGTTCTACTGTGGATTACTGAAAGGATACTCACCGGAGCTGTATGTGAAATATACCCAGCAACTCATTTTGTAATGAGATCATCATGGAATTACAATAATCCCTAAACTTGATATATCATGTTAGATGTATTCAGTGCATGGTATGCTGACTATCTTGCATGATGAATTGTCTAGGATATTGTAATATCCAGAACATATCCTACTGCAAAGTGTGTAAAAGTTGTCTTACACACACGCACTGATAAAAGTGCTAATTAGTAAACACTGCATGTGCTGGAATTGACACTACGACTAGTTCGTACAGTCTAGTGTCATTCCTGTATGTCATCTTCGGTGGTCAGCCTGTGTCACTCATCTCGGGTATATATCGTTCTTATATCCGAGTTTAGTGATCCGTTGTTTCACCGTCGGCAGCGGGTCCCCACTGCCTGAGCTGCTGTTTCCAGCAGGTTATGGTCCCTCTCACGTTCGCGTGAACTGAATTTTAGCGTAGAATTTTATTTTATTTCCGCCCTATCTTTCGGTTAAGCGTCTCCACGCCTTGTGGGACGCTTCGGAGCAGATTCTACGTATTTTCTGGAGGCGGCTGCTTACGGCTTTGGGTGATTTCGACGAGGTGGTGCTCTCCGACGATTTTTCGTTTGCGATCTTTTTTTGGATTTGTATTCGCTTCTTTGTTCGATTATGAATTCAGCGCAGATTTTGGAGAGTGAAGAGCTCCTAGCTCTTTTGGGATCTATCGACACTGGTTTTGCGAGAGTCTCAACTCTCAAGAGATCTCAACTCACCTCTTTATGCTCATCCATGCATTTAGCTATTTCGCATTTCCGTGAAGCGGCTCAGATTTCGGCAGTTTCGAACGAGAATTTTCCGGTAGTATTGAACATCTTGGTGGCTGGTGAGCCACAAGTTGGTGGTGTCTCGTCCGAAGCCGCTGGTTCCGGAATTTCGAGCGGAAGATTTTGCGAAGTAGGAGTTGGCGATGCACCGGCAATTTTGGCGCTAAAATCAGTTTCAACTCAAGTTTCCACCACTAGACCCTTGCCTAGTGCCACTAGGGCAAGCGAGATGGTGCCACAGGCCCCTCCTGTGGTAACCGAAGTTCACTATGTCCATGCACCTCCCATTGTGCCTCCCTATATGGGCTCTGGGGTTATTCGCAGTTATGAGGAGTATTTACTTAGTGAGGATGAGGATGAATCGGAGTACCCACTTGGGTATTTCGATGATTCCAGCGACAGTTGTGAGGAGGCAGAGGAGCAAGATGGCCACTTGGCCGCTCCGCATTTTTCGTCCGATCGATTGGAACGGGATTTCGAGCTGGACACAGGTTTTCAGCAGAATTCTTATGGCGGAAGTTTCGAGGCCCCACTTGGGGAAGAGTTTTTACCGCGGAATGAGTTTCATGTGGGCACACTTTCTTTTGAGGGTGAGCCTATTGTGGACGAAGAGGATGTCTACACCGCAGAGGAGTGGGCTGCCTGGGAGGCAGGAGCCCACGATTCCGTTGGAACTGGTGGTGCAGAATTTTATGATGAGGATTCTTATTGTGAGGATGATGCTAGTTACGATTCTGATGATGACTACTATTAGTTCTTTAAACAGACAGGCGGTGTTCCTTTTGGCATTTCTCCACCACTTGCTGTAGTTTTGGGCAGAGGATGTTGTTGAAATTCCCACCACTAGCGGGCAGCTTTACCGATTGAGACGAACATTTTTTATGGCAAGAGACCTTACAGTTCGCAGAGATATCAAAGCTAAACCGACAGGCGGAATTCTTTTAGCATTCTCCATCACATGCAGACAGGCGAGATTTGTGGGAACACCCACCACTAGCTGGCAGAGCATTAATTTTAGCAGACCGGAATGGTCCTAGCAGTTTCCTAGGCTTAGCAGTATTATTTTGCTAGCCTGTACATTCATCTTGCCACCTGTGACTTTGACTAGCTCCCTAGAGTTAACATCTTGACATTTCTCTGTAAACTCTAGTAGCTAGGGTGGTGAGTGTCACTAGCTGGTCCACCTCAGATGAGGTGGTGTGCTGGAATTGACACTACGACTAGTTCGTACAGTCTAGTGTCATTCCTGTATGTCATCTTCGGTGGTCAGCCTGTGTCACTCATCTCGGGTATATATCGTTCTTATATCCGAGTTTAGTGATCCGTTGTTTCACCGTCGGCAGCGGGTCCCCACTGCCTGAGCTGCTGTTTCCAGCAGCATGCACACACACTGCATTGTATGTATTAACATTCACTGATTCAAAGTGAATTGATTAACTTAAATATCTACTATGTGTATAATAATGTACATACCACTTTCCAAACACAAGTGCGTGGAAAGTGTCAGTGATTGCGATAGATAAGGGAGCAGGATAAGACAACATGCTGTAGGGCTGGATGGAGTTATCTCCAGACCCGAAGGCAAGATACAGTAATCACTCACCTTTAAGAAAACAGGAAATTCACGCCAGCGTATTTTTACATAGAGTTATTAAATATGGGTGCGATGTATTAAATATGAGGGAGTTTGGAAAAACGCTGGCTGTTTCCTTAACGTCGAGTTTCCTTAACGGCGAGTGATTACTGTACTGCACCCATGAAACAGCTGGTAACTGTTGGGTGCACTCCACTCGTCATTCCACATATCATCGCTGGAGCAATAACAACAACTACGTTGCATATTGACAGTTGATTCAGATTTGATCAGTTCAAATGCATGCAACTCTCTACATGACAGTATCTACATGCCATCTGATAATAGCTGTTAAGGACAACACACACATACAAATGTGGTGTGTTAAATTGCTGTGATTGTATCAAGCAATGTCCAGATATGTTCTAAATAAGAAATATCATTTTGATAAATCTTAGAGCACAGACCTATGCTCAGAACAAATATAGATTGACAAATATCACTAAAGTGGATGTTCCTAACTGGATGTTCCCACTTAAGTTGATAACTTATATATCACCAGAATGTACATTTGCTGCCATGGGTTTAAATCAGTAAAACCCAGAAATGTTATCAACCACAGATGTTGATATACAGCACAATTCATTTATTTGCCATGAAATTTATCATGTGCAAAAGTGAAGTTTATTGCAGTGATTCTGTACTTTACATTCCACATACACATCGAGATATGTCACCAAGGCAATATATCAGATAACCGAAAAAGCTGTAAAATGGGTAAAAAACTTCCACGTTTAATTTCAAAATTGAAATTTCGACCCCATTTTATTTTGAATTATGATTCTATACCTATTAAGGTATTAGAAAAACATAATGACCATGGTCATATCTCGTGTAACACCCTAGATATTAGGTGTGTAATATATAAGGGTATACATATTGGCTGTAACACCATGCGTAAAAATGCTCCACGCATGATTTTAAAATGAAAAAATCGGGTTGATTTTTTTTGCTGATCTGATTATTCAGCTATCAACAAATATTCCCTGATTTATACAGCACTTGTAACACCCTGTAACACCCCTAAAATTAAATGTGTGTGTCAGGGGTGTAACGTACCTCTGAAAAACCACGTAACATACAGTGTGCAGTTAAATGCAGTTTTGCTTAAAAACCTTTGCAAAAAAATTATACTGCTTATTTTTTTACCTATTTTAGGGTTACTGATATCATGTAATACCCTAATCATATTATTGGGTGAAAGGGCCACTGTAACCAGATATGCCCTAAATGCCACCTATTTATTGGATACACTTTGTGTTTGGCAGATATATATCATGCTGTAATCAGCACGGACATGATAATATTACGGGCAACAACCCTAGAACTGTATAAACTGCTTCCTACAAGGACTGCTATAAGCTATAAGCTATAAGGTATATAAGCAACTGACCTGCCTATATGTTCACACTTCCTCAAGGAGGGAAGAAGATGGATAGGATCACATACATATCCATTTTATATTCCGATCTGGTGATTTCTGATGGATTGCTTTTGATAAAATCACTGCATCCACAAGTAACGTTGAAATCTGTACAACGTTAAAATCCACCATCACTAACAAAGTGTAAACTCGGATGGGAAATTATATCCCAATGACTATAAGTTGACTCTTGCTCAGCATTTACATTCTCGAGTAAGTTTGGAATGCTGAACTATATACATAACATATAACCTGATACCATGCTTAATTGCATATCCTGGATCAGAAGATGATAGTTATATAATGTATATATATATATCCCACCTGATATACTTTGGCACTATAGCCGTACATAAGAGTGGGAAGGACAAGTGCATCGTTGAAAAACTGGTTGATATAGTCCCAGTGCTGAAGGCAGAAATTGGCACCCGAATAACAGCTGATAACTGTTGGTGACCACCATGCAAGACCTTCCAAGCGTAACTCCTTTGTCCTGAGATGCAAGTGAATTGTTCATAATATGTTGACATCACATAAAAGCATTCTGATAAAAACCCTATATATTCACATGAGTTGTCATCACTACAATGACATGGGTTTTTGAATCGTCGAAATGAGTACAACTCCGATGAATTCATTAGTACAGAATAAGCTGTTGGGATTATTCCTCCGGCTGGATTGCAATCATTCACAATCCCTGTACATTCCGGTGACAAAATATTGCACTGGACTGATCACCACATTTGGTATAATCTGTGATATATAAGTCACCAGAGAAAGCATTGCAATCAACACAATGCTGTCTAGACTCACAAAGATGAGTAACATATATTCTCAGATGTAATAATTAGAGGCACAATGTGACCTACGCTAAAATCGCGTATGCTCGGGCACTGTATTGTGACTTGCGCTAAGATCGTGTATGCATGGACACGACATGACTCGTGCCAATGACGTGGACATATATATTTTATGCCACGACATTACATCTGAAATCAATAAATCACTCAGAGAGAAGGTGTTGACATCAGTATAGCACCATTATACATATAGTCATGAGGATTTTAAAGAAGACATAATCTCTCCGATATTGACAAACATGGTACATATATATATATCCATGCTCTCTGATCATATATTGATATCCCACAGCATACGATGATGGTAATAGCAAGCCACTTCGCCGCTGGAGGGTAGTGTTGTATATATACAGCACATGCTTGGGCACTATATGACCCACGTTGATGACGTGGATTCGGGCTGCATCCTAATAACTGCAATCACACCACTGAGGATTTCTGTTAATAAAGTGTTAAAAAGTGTTAATTATGTGTTAAAAAGTGTTAACGGGTAGGAACTGTTAATAGTGGTGTTATAAATCCCGGTGGTAGATAATGATTGGCTTGGGCGAAAGTTAAGGAATTATATAATTCATGTTAACAGAATGTTAACAGAATGTTAAATTAACACCATTTTAACAGAATGTTAACACTTAATCGGAGGGGTGCCGGAGGGAGTTGAAATAGGCCCCCCTCGCGCGAGATCGTTACACATGTAAGGAATATTAACAGAAAATTAACACTTTTAATAGGAATCATACACGTGGCACTCGGATTAACAGTTTTACCGGATACTAACACTTGGCTGACTGTAAACGGTCATAAATTAACAGATTTGACCGGATCGTCCACGTGTCATGACTATTAACACTAGCACCACTAGATATTAACAGAAATTCCAGATTGTTCCACGTGGCATGTCTATTTACACTAGCACCACTAGCTATTAACAGAAATTCCAGATTGTTCCACGTGGCATGTCTATTAACACTAGCACCACTAGCTATTAACAGAAATTCCAGATTGTTCCACGTGGCATGCTAAGAGGGACTGCCGATGCTACTAAAAGTACCACTGGAACAGATTCGTTCCATGTGGCAAGCAGGCATTCGCTAGCTACACAGAGCAATTGGACGGAGCTGATGAAGCTGCGCTGGCGTTCGGTGTCCTCCTTCGATTGCTGCGCGGAGCTCATGAGGTAGCTTGCGCTATTGCTTCTTGCAACGTACCGCTTTCATCCCCGGCCATAGGTAAGTGGCGTGTAGAGGTACGCGGTTTCCAGGTGGGCGATGGATAATGACCTTGGTTTCGAGACGGCTTACCGGTAGGAGAAGTGTACGTTTTTCTGCCTCGTTGCACACATACACGCCCCGGCTGTTCATGGTAAGGTCCTCAACAGTGGGGTAGGCGGTCACCATAGCCAGGCGGCACACGGTGTCGTTGGCGGCGGAGTTCTCGGCGGAACGCTTCAGGAAGATCAAGTAGTAAGCCTCCACGGTGCCGTACTCAAAAGTGTCGGCCGCGCATGTACTCAAAGCCACGTTGAAGGAGATACGCGTTTTTGCCCGGGTGTAAACCCGGGATGTGAAGTCTTCATCGCCTCTTCGCATGCGCGAGAATCGAAGGACGTCCATGGCTGCATCCAGGGAAGGGCTTGCATGATCGCTAAAAAGGGATCGGACGCACCCCACCAGTTCCCGGTGCAGACGACCCCCCTCCTCGTTTGCCAACGCAGCGGTTGGTACACCGTCGCGGACGAGATAGTGGCCGGTGTCAAGGAGATGGCACACCTTGGAGGAATCGTCAGCCCGGGTGGTCCTAGAATCATGGTATTCGCCGCCATTGGCCATGGCCATCTCCGTGAGCATGTCCGGAAGGAAGCGGATCCCTTCGTAGCTCCACGCCATGTCGTCCACCGCCTCTTTCGTGAGATACGCGTTCGCTATGCACGTGTCGATCGCCTTACCTCCGACCGGGGCTGGCACCACCCCCTTGCTGTCGCCCAGGAGACGCTCGACCCAGAGCTCGTTGGTGCTGCTCACCACGCCGGTTTCCTCCTCTTGCTTGCACAAGTGAACGACCGCCATGCGCAGATTCAACGTCAACATGTTCATGGGGCATTGCTGTTCCACAATCACCGCAAAGGCCCACAGCTCTTTCCCGGCCTCCTTCCGTGGCTCCGCACGGGACTGGAGGTCCCCACACAATCCTATTGCAGGCCCTCTCATAAAGTAGAGCACCGCCCGCCGCAAAGTCCACCAAGCCTTGTCCAACTCCGGATTCAAGTTCTTCAGAACATCCATGAACACCATCGGACTGAAAATCAAGATAAAGTTCAGCATGTCCTCCATGGTGTAGTTCCCTGCAACAGCGAGCCTTTTACAGATCTTAGGCAACCGGTGCATCCTCCCCGCGTATGAAATGACACCAGCTGGAGATGACCGCGAAGGGTCTGGAAAACCGTGTATCTTTAAGAGGAAGATGGGAAGATAATGAAAGAGAGTCTAGTGTGTGGCATCTCAGACTTCCACCGAGAACCTCCAAACCGATTGGTTTGGCGCTCTGGAAGTTGAGCTAATGCCACTAGAAACTATCAAACTGAAAAAACTGTAGCCTACATCGTAGGGTTGCGAAGTGAGAACCCATTTTCCTGATAAATTACTCAAAGCATACGAATAGAAGCCACATCATTCGTATGGTTTGAGTAATTTATCGGGAAAATGGGTTCTCACTTCGCAACCCTACGATGTAGGCTACAGTTTTTTCAGTTTGATAGTTTCTAGTGGCATTAGCTCAACTTCTAGAGCGCCAAACCAATCGGTTTGGAGGTTCTCGGTGGAAGTCCGAGATGCCACACACTAGACTCTCTTTCACTATCTTCCCATCTTCCTCTTGAAGATACACGGTTTTCCAGACCCTTCGCTGTCAGACACCAACAAACTAACAACAGTGCATACATATGTACCTGGTTGTAGTAGCGTTCATCCCTACGGTTAGTAGGTGTGGCCATTCCCTGCCGGTGCACACAAACATGGTTGCACGCGGACCGGGGGAATAAGGTTGGCGCATCTGCCACGCCCGTTCCTACTAAACAAGGCACATGCAAGGTGATGGGTGTCGGTATCCGTGGTTAGATCCGGGTGCTCACCCGCGTATTGCACGAAGTCCTGGTACTCCCGGTGCATGTCATGCGGCGCGGTCAGTCCCTTTCCGTTGGCCTGCAACTGCTTCAGTTGCATGGGTGAGAAATAGCACGTGTTTGGGCAATTGTTCACCTTGTTTCGCAGCATTTTCAGGAACTTCTTGATGACGCCGTAACACATCATGTGCATGAACGGCAGCACGTACCCGTAGATGGGGTCAAAGTAGTCCAGCTGCTCTAACGGCCCGGCTGCATATCGGCCGGTTCGCATCGGATCCACACCATCCTCCGCGGTCAGCCTCACCAGTTCCTTGTGGTCCTCCTTGGTTAACCACACACTCGGATCATTGGCATACAACACCTCCCCTTCGTCCAAGTATGTCTGCGAGATGGGGTTCGCATAGCCCAAGCAGTACATGCCATTACCGTTAGGGCCCTTAGTGGCCTCCCAGATGCTTTTGAAGTCGTTGCGCCTTGCCGCCACGGGAGCGAACTTCCCCAAGTCGTTACGCGCAATCGTATCGCAGTAGCATAACATCAGGAACACGCTGAACTGTTCATGCCACACCTGGAAGTACCCGTCATACACCCTGAAAGGGGTTTGGTCAGCATCGGCATGGCCCTTACTCAGTTGTTTCAGCTCTTCCATCATGGGTTCTAGCAACACGTCGACGTCCTTCCAGTGTTGACGTGGGCCAGGGGCAATCGAGATCACACCGCAGTGCTTCATCTTCACACGTTCCTGCGGATACCCTCCATTGCACACGCAGTCAAGCGCAATAGCCTATGATCTCTTCAAGCCGCGCTGGAGCGTCACACCTCCGTGCGCACACGCTCGTGTAGATGTTGACTGCGGGTTGGGCTTTGTCACACGTCGTGACGCACTACCTACCTTGGGAGGGAGGTCCGCACTTCGCATCGCGCCGAACCGCGTGGACCAATTCCTGCGATGGCAACGCGCTAGTCAGTTGCGGTCCTTTCACCCATCTCGCATCGCCCATCGGCAACGTTCGTATACAATCAGCCGCGGCACTCGTCCGTTACAAGGAGTAAGAACATCGGCACGGGTCGCACTGTTTGTCATGCTTCTTTGCTTGCCCGTCGTCCTCTCCATATTCGATGCCCATCCCAGTTCGTAATACCCCTGGTTTCTCCTGGTTCCCACTCGGCGTCTCACGCAGTAGTCTGCCACCGACGCTAGGGTGCTCGTTTACTCGTAGCCCGTGCGGGCTGCTCATGACACAAGCGTTTTCGGGAGCTCTGGCCGTGGGACTCGCACGCTGCTTAGCAAAGTCGTGGTCCATCATCCAGCGCCGCACCAGCCGCTTCACGGTGAAATAGAAGTAGTACTCCTTGGGACGATACTCCTCCCCGCGCGCCGTTTTAACAACGTCGTACCTCTCCTCCGTGCACCACTCTGTGGGCTCGCCATCCGCCCCACGCTTCGTGGGCACGCCGCATACCTCTTGCACCTTCTTCCCGGGCTTTCCCTCCCCGTTTTGCCATGCGAAATTGCGGTGGAACTTGGGACACACGTGTATCGCATAGTCCCATACGCTCTCCGCACCGAGCGCCCGTCTCATGTGCCATAGCGATCCCGGCAGGTTGCAAGTATTGCCGCCCAGGAGCATCTTCAGGACTTTCAGGAAGGTGTCGAAATGGTCATCAGTCCACCTCTGTCGCCTTTTCATATCCATGAAGTACCATACGGCCTCCTGCACGGTCACTCCGTTCGGACTCGCCTTCCCGTGCGTGACCAGCGGTTGCGACTGCTTTCCTGCTGCTAGGTTTGGCACGTCCGTGACACACAACGTAATCGCGGGGTCGGGCTCAGCCTGCAGGGCCAGCACAATGTCCTGCACGGACTCCGTCGCCATACTGATTTCGGGATTCATATCCACCAGCACTGTCAACTCCTGCTTACAATGGCAGTCACACCACCAGCGCTCCCCGCCATATTACTACTTCACGCACGCTCACGCATCGTTAGTGGGTTACAGGGGAAACATTTCGGTGCGATGCAATACCTCACTTTTAAGAGAATCGACGATAAGAGACCAAGCGTTTGGGGGTCGCATTTTTAACGATGACCCTGAGCCTTTTCAAATCGTTAAGAGAATGGGTCCAAATATAAGGCTGCGGGGTAATTTTTTTGGTAAATTACCGGTGCGGTAATTACCGGTAAATTACCTGGTATTACCGACCCCCGTTTCTGAATTACCCTCCATACTTAAGATTTTACCGGTAAATTACCAATTACCGCATTGGTAATTTACCAATTACCAGTGATTACCTGGTAAATTACCAGTTCCCATTGTGTCAATTATCCCAATTTCAAGCTATCGAACGTAGGCATGCGGTCAGTTTTAAGTGCAATCTGATTTTTCGAAGAAACCGCGGCTATTTTAACAGTTGCATGTATATATATATATATGTGTGTGTGTGTGATAGTAGCTACATAAATAATAACATCTGCATATGTGATTGTGTTGCATATATGAGCATATAGCGTGCCAGAATATGCTCACGCCGGCAACAGAGGTCCCTGGTGGAGCCTTTACACATGTTGAGGCGCCCTACATACCGCTGTCCTATGAAATATAGTGTCAATATCGGAATGGGCATAGTCAAAATTGGTTTCCGATCATGCTACCTCGCAGGGACCCGATCCATAAACCGCACCATGAAGAACTCGGATTTGGGATACTGTCTGTACTTCTGGAAAAAAAAAGAAGCAATAGTATGGTGTGTGCACCTTCATCATCGCAATAGCAATATTATGTGCCGACACAATTCTAATGGCCGATACAAACCCACACGAACTTTAAAAAATGAATTCGGAGCCCTGATGCGAAAGTTGGGTAATTTTGTGCAGGCGGTAAAATGTTGGTAATACCACTGAAAGTATTACCGGTAAATTACCCGGTATTACCACACCCCATTTTCAAATTACCGGTAATTTCGCAGCCTTATCCAAATAAGAGAACGGGAGCTGGCTAGATGAGGAAATATGGTTGGGAAACCATGTTAAACCATGTATTAAATATGCTATGGTCGCAAATAAGGAACAAACCTGGCTATCGCTGACCTTATTGGATCGCGCTTCGTTAAGCGCCGCTGGCGTGTTGGGGGGGGGGGGGGTCACTTTTCCGATGAGGTGGTGACCATATCCTGTCTCTTAAATATGCAAGTATGGGCAGGGCAGGTTGCATACCTCAAACAAGAAGTCCGCAGATCAAGCATATCCTCGAGGCGTATTCATTTCTTCGTCCGCCACAAGGTGGGTCTTTTCGAGCTTCTACAGTAAACACTCGATTTTAAGAAAACAGGAATTTCAGGTCAGCCTAGCAAATTTCTTATTTATATAGAGATATTAAATATGGAGTGTTATGTGTTAAATATTGTGAAGAAATCAAAAAAGCTGGCTACTTTCTTATTGGCGGGTTTTCTTATTACTGAGTGATTACTGTACGACATCTTCCACAACGATGTCCTGGTTCTCCTTCGCCTCCTCCCAGTATTCCTTCTCAGCCGGGGAGGGCACCGATCCGCAGAACATTTCCCCAAATGCCATCAGGCCGGACATCAGCGTGCACTCCGGCAGCTGCTGCAGTGGGCAATTGAGATCCGCCGCCAACAGGTCCCTCATGTCGTGGTTAACCTGGTTACCGTTTGTCCCAGCGCCACCTACCAAGTTGCCGCTACGCCACCGATCAGTACGGCTTCTGGTGCCCGGTTCCTCCATCACCACGTCCTGCCCTTCATCACAACTGAGGAGGACGTCAGACGATCCAGTCTCCCCGTAGGGTGCCGGCACACCGCACACCCTGTTCCTGGCATCGAGCGCCACTCCAAGGCGGCGCATGCGTGCGAGAAGCACGTCTGACCTCCGTTCTGGCTCTTTGTGCCATTTCCCCGCCGTCGTCGTTGGCATCTGCAAGTCTTCTAAGGTGAAGACGGAACGGATGCTCTGCCTCTCTTTCACGATGTCCGACGTGCTGTGTGCTTGGCGCGCCAAGTCTAGTAGGCGTTGGTCGGACACGTGACTGCTATCCCAAGTGGTGGAGGGGGCGCTCGCTTCACCAGCAGCAGGTCGGGTGGCTGCTTGTCGGGGGGCTTCAGCTGTACCAGGGCGTCCGCCATCCTCGGGTGGCATTGCCTCCCGCCGGGGCTTGATGCGCCCTCTGTCGTCAATTGTGTACCCGAGGTCCGGCAGACGACCAGCGAGCTGATTGACCAGGTCGCGCTTCGCCATAGCTTGGTCCTTACCACGGGCAGATCGCGGGATCCAGCCATTATCCACACCAAACGTTGAAACTCTCGGACGTTCGCTTGCACCCATGGCCTTCAAGCGATCCTGAATCACAGCGTCGTCGGGGAAGGAGAGTCCCTGAAAAATAGAGCAATGGAGGAAGGAGGGTGTTGGATACGAAAATAAAGGCATCAACATGCACCGCAAGTCCATGTGCCGTGCGTGCGCTGGCCACTCAGTTGATTCATGCATTGCACACATGCTGGCAGGGTGCGTGCGCGCCGTATGGTGGTATTATACACATGCAACATGCAACAGGTGCCGTGACGCAGGTGCACGAGGTGCCAGCACCGCTCTATGCACCAGTGTTCACGGCTTAAGACGGAGTCCCATACCATATCGCAATTACAATATACCCGGTGTTACGGTGATTGGCCCGAAGCAGCTTTCGGCATTGTTCATCACATGCACAAATAAACAGGTATAAGTTTGTTGGCTGTACCATCGGCGCGCATTCCACCAGGTACTAACTACAGTACTACTGCCTACACACTGTATACAACATGCCGTCTCAGCTTGCTTTAAGAGGTGCGCAGATCTGCCGCGCCGCATCTCTTCGGACTTCCGCGGCACATGTCTTCGTTTCGGGTGAAGGTTCAAATTCGCACATCGTCGGCTGCACGCCTGCGAAGGAAAGCGTGGGGCACATCTTGTATCAGCCCCGGTACCTGGTCCTTTTTGTCGCACCACTGGTCATTTTTGTCGCTGTCGCAGAATATTCTTTTGTCGCGAGACCACCGAACAGAATCTTCTCAAAAAAACAGTGAATTCTGTTCGTTCCCTTAAAGGGGTAAAGAAGGTTTTCAGAAAATAAATGGAGACATGAATACGACATCGTCGTTCGAACAGTGTCAAGGTGCCCCAAAAATTTTCGTCATCCAAAATTTTAAACTTCAGGTTGTCGCAACTGTCTGTCGACCGACGGATCGGACCTTCGACCGACCGCTAGATCGGTCAAAATGAAATCTGACTCGGAAACCGAATCTATTTTTTGTCGCAGGCATGTAGAAGATACAGCAGCCCTCCCTCGACTGTTTGTCGACCGAACGATCGAACCGTCGACCGACCACTCGATCATAAAAAAAATGAAATCCGCATCGGAAACCGAATCTAGTTTGTCGCATGGATGTCGAAGATACAGCAGCCCTCCAGTCGACTGTTTGTCGACCGAACGATCGAACCGTCGACAAACCGCACGATCAGTAAATTCACAGAAATCCGCTCGATCGATCGGAAATCTGCATCGGAAATCAAATCGCGGGGCTGTCACAAGAAGTGTCACAAGACCGTCGCAAGCATCTAGGATGTAGAAGATCCAGTGTCACAGCAGCCCTCCAGTCGACTGTTTTTCGACTGCGTCACAGTCCGCGTCACGGCCACCAGAAAATTCGGATGCCAATTGGTCACAATATTGCTGATCTGCCACGTCACTGTGACACCCCCGGGGATACTGTACTCACTCGATCCTGAGATAGTAGCGTCACATCTTGAACAACTATCCTTTCCGCGGCCGTCAACAACACTATTCTCAGGCGCCGACACCGACCAACCCCTGCATACTTCTGTGTTTTGTTGTTTTCTGACTAGTATTCGTTGTTGTTTCCTTCAGTGCTGTTTGCTATTTTATTTTTCGGTTTTACGCCGGGATTGATTGGAGCTCTGGGCAATCTGCCCGTGAGGTTCGGCATTTTTGCAGGTTAGCGTGCTGTTTTCTGCAGGATCTCGTGCGTTGTTGGCGACTCGCATGCTTATTCGTTTAACATTGGGAGTGCTTGGAGCCCGTTAGGCGTTTTGCCCTCCTGGTTGGGTTCGATTCCCAACACCTCTGCTGACTAGCGCGCTGTTTTTTGCAGGATAGCATGCGTTTCGTTTCGGCGACAGCAGTGCTGCTGTTGCAGGACAGCACGCTCATTCGACAATCGTCATAGCAGTTCTTTCGTTAGTTTTGGGAATGCTTGGAGCCCGTTGCGCATCTTGGCCTTCGGGTTGGGTTCGATTCCCAACATTTCTGCTGACTAGCGTGCTGTTTTTTGCAGGATCTCGTGCGTCATCGTGTCGTTTTATCTTGTCTTCCGTTTGTTATTTTCATTCTTCACGTCTGTCTGTTAGTTGCAAGTATGGTTTAGTCACCGGCGTTGATGATTTATTATTTATTCTGTGACTGACTCCGCAGATTTCGACTTCTGCAGGAACTCGTATTCGGTGTAGTACGCGGAGCTTTCGGCCGAGATCGAAGACGAGCGGCCTACAAAGGCGTAATAGATTTACAACTAGCTTTCGTTTTGTAATTGTCGCAACTCGAGTCTTAGTAAAAGCAACGTAAGTATTGTAATATTAGAACATTTGTATCGGCATCATGCATTTCGCTTGCTGTGTGCATGCTCTATTCATGCTGTGTGTACATCCGAGGATGTTTTTCGTAGGGTTGTTATTATTAATTAACGAATATAACCGTTGCGTCGGCTGTGTGTTTGCCCACTGGTTTGTTTTGTTAAAATTTTACAATTCTAAATAAATTTCTGCGACAATAATGACCATTTTATCATTTTTGTCGCAGCCTGCGACAAAAAGGACCTATTGGTCATTTTTGTCGCAGCCTGTGACAAAGGAATATTCTTGCGACAGCGACATAAATGACCATCGGTGCGACAAAATTGACCCGCTACCATCAGCCCCCCCACCCACTCTCACCCTAAAACACCTGTAGGCCGACTTGATTCGAGGAATTGCCAACACACTAATAAAGAGAGTGAGTCGCGCACCTGGTTGCAGTCCGCGGCTGTCGTCGTTGGCCGCTCGAAGCAGCCTCGGCCGGCAGGTCGAGGCGCAAGGCATCCGGGACCGTGGAACGCTTCTTTAGCAGCTCCGGCAGCTTGTCCATAGGCAACGCTTCTCCGGTAGAGGTGATGTACACGAGCCCCTCCTCGGAAACGTGCACATTCGGCACGGTGCGCACGTGCATCTTGGCAAGCTGATTCTTGTTCTCAGGGCGAGAGTCAAACTCGGCATGGAAGGGAGCGAACTCCATGTACACCGCGGCTACTTTTACGGGGAGGTGGCTGCCATCATCGTGCCCCGCCACCATGAAGTAGTAATCATGGTCGCTTGACCATTCGTCGTTGGTGAGGGCATGCACTGATCGGCCAATTGAGCCGGAGAGGACACCGCCCGCGTGCTCCATTTCGAACATTGCTCCGTACACGTTGTCCGCCCACGCGATCCCTTTACACTTCCCGTCCAAGGACTTCTTCATCTCCTTGGTCCACTTCGTTACATCAGCATCTTTGGGGAGGTCCTTAACACGGTTCTTCTTAGCGCGTTCGAGGGCCTTCAGCCGTATGTTCTCAATCAGCTCGGGCATGCCTTGCCCGGACACCTGCACCTGGCGACTGTCGGCTGGAGGGGCGCTGGCTGTGCGTGTGGCCCCTGCAGAAGACGCCGTCCGCGCCTTGCTCTGTCGCGGAGGGACTGTAGGGGGGGCGTTGCGCTTTGTACTGATTGCCTGCTGGAGGAGGGACATGGCAGCGTTGGCCGCCACCCGTTTCTTCAAGGCAACCGTGAGCGCTGAGTTCATCGGTTTCTCCAGCACCGGTGGCAAGTGCTTGTAAGCGCCGAATGTGTAAGGCTGCGGCAATGTTTCCAGCACGTTCTTGTAAGTAATTGCTTGGAGCTTGCCATCCGCGGCCAGACGTTGCATGTGCTCCAGAAGACGCTCGTCGGATACTTCGTTCAGCAATTTCAGCCCTGCTGCCGGCGTGGAGTCGGCCGCGCTCAGGGCGTTTATTTGCAACTGTCTTGCCGCTTCGAGCATAGGTTTCATCCTGTCTTGGTTCCTCTGCATCGTGACTCTCCTGCTGCGCTCAAACTCTGGGGTCTGTACAGGTGATGGGTTGTTAGCGGGGGCCTGTGGGCCACTGTCGGAAGGCTTCTCTTGGAAAACCGCCGGACCGTGGCTCAGCGGGGACACCGCGGGTTCCGCGGGAGGGGCAGATTGCAGGCAGTCCCGTGCAAGGACACCCTGCTTTTCTGCTTCAACGGCGCGCTGCGGCTGTTGCTGGACCCCTTCCTTGGCGGTCGGTTGCCAGGATTGCACGGTGGACGCGGCCTGCACCAAGCTGGGAATCGAGGGAGGTTCTTGGGGTGGGAATGCCAGATCAACGGTGGCAATCTGTGGGGGCGCCCTGGCTGGAGGGGGCGGCAATAGCGTACTCGCCGGCGCCTGGGCCAACGTCCCGGTTTCCGCTGGCCACAGCAGCGTCAACAGGTCTGCGACGTGCTGCATCCACGGGTACTCGGGATTGACATTGGCCTGGTACCGGGGGGCTGGTGACACATGTACCGTCCGGGAAACCGTGTCCACCATGAACCATGGACAGTGTGCACGAAGTTCCTGTGTGACATTTCCGATAAACACCGCCGGCCTTGCTGGCCCTGTTGGACGTGGGGCCGCGGCCTGCACGGCTTCAGACGGGGCAGTGCTCGGTGGCGCTAGGGCTCGCACAGCAGTAGGTGGGGGCGCGTCGTTCGTGACATGAACTAGGGCTGTACTCCGTGACGCCGGGGCTGGCGCTGTTGGAGGAGGGGGCGGTTCGCTATTGACGGGCAGGTTCGGGGCGGTCCCCTGACATGCCTTCTTCCACAATTCGGGGAACCGGGCCTTGATAGCATCGATCTCCTTCTCGGTAGGGAACGCGAGGGTGGTATGCCCCAACTGACTGTTCTTGGTTTGCACGAAGCGGTAGACGGTTGTCAGGTGCTGTAAAATCTTGGGTTCGCACTTTTCACATGGGGACGCCGGGTCGGGGGAATCCGCGATGCACTTGCCCTGGGATGAGCAGTGCCTAACCCAGGTTAGGACGTTATGATTTTTCAGGTTTTGTTTCAGCCATATCTCTAGCTGCGCGATCACCTGCTCCTTCGCCTCGTTCTTCCCCTGGCTTTCTGGCATGGTCCTCAAAACGTGGAACCCAGATGCGTTCGCGTATATGGTATCGCGTAAGACAGTGTAGTTGGCCGCCTGCCACTCGGGGCATTTGCCGTTATGGGCAAACGCGCCGGTGGCCAAAACGAGCCCAGTCGGTACTTTCTTGATGGCCTGCCTATAATTCTCCAGAAGACCGACGGGGAGATTTGTTGCGCCTAAGGAAACGGTTGAATGCCAAAACTCATGACTTTTCCGTTTGCGTTTCTGTATACAAAACCCGGCCCCCGCCCCCTCTACCGCCGATACTTCGCTTGAGCGTGCCCCATCGTCGAGCTCTAGGTGATTTCACGGAAAGGAGTGAGCGCCGATTGTAAACGGCGGTTGCATTCAAAGCACGCGGACGTGCTACACGGTCCGCGCGTGAGCAGAGTGATATTACGATGCGCGCAAGACATCAATCGCTCCCGGAACATCATCGAGTAGGCAGCACACGGCCTCCAGGCAAATGGAGATCAATATTATTCATATAAAAGTGTTTGGTTAGAGCTAGATAGGTAACCACTGATGAGGGGTTGGCAGAGGAGTTGTCCGCTATATCCGGCACGCCACAATGGTAGACTGTAACTACTATGCTTCTATGAGATCCATACTCCGACGTCCAGCGCAGGGCGGAGGGCCTTCCACGTACACTCTGGCCTGTGGCTTCTCCAATGAGCACGCTGGCAGATAGGGCCACAGTACGCTACACGGCGGCACGGGCACCTCTTCCGATTAGCAGGCAGCTGGCCGCACGTGGCACAGCATGAAGGACGAGACGACCATTCCCCGCGTGCCCAGAGCCAGGAATAACTAACCCACTGAGCTTCCGCCAGCGCCTTACACTCCCGGTGGTGGGTAGATTCCCAGTGTGCTCTCTGACACTCCTCGCCGCAATACACCGCGGAGAGACACTTGCTGCACTTGTACAACTTCCGTCCGCCGACAACAGCCCGCCGGTCCGCCCCACATTGCGCACAGGGATCCCGTTTCTTTCCGTTGCGCGATGCCACAGCAGGCTGTGAACACTTTTCCTCCATGTGCAGTATCGTGCGCCAACACTTGTGCGCGTGCGATTGCGCGTCCGCCCTCGATCCAAGCCCAACATCCGCACGAAACATCGCATACCGGTAGTACCACGGATACATTCCTCCGTGCGCGTTTTCCGAGCGCACGCTCGACAGTCGAAATGTCACCAACGGTGCAAACTGCGAAACATTGCATCCCGTGCTTACCATTACCGGTTCGAACGGGTTCCCCGAGGTATCCGACAACACGAGGATCTCCCCCGCAGCTTCCAAACCACCCCCCCCTGGAAGACACCCCACGAACTCCATGACAGTAACCGAAGGGAAATGACCGGTTTTCCAACTTTCGCGCGACCACCGAGGGTACAACACACCGCACACAATGATGTTTCCATATCTCTCACCCTGCATGCGCCAATCGTGTACAAACCGGAATATCGTGCGCACCGTGGTCAGCACAAGGGCCAGGAACAACCCTTGCCGACATGGGAGGAGCCCCTCGCAAGAACACACCGTGCCCACACGCTGTCCCAACATAAGGCGCGCGGCGTTATCAGGTCCCAACCTAGGCGGGACGTTCAACAGGTACCTCTCCGCAGTTTCTAGGGCTGCGTTTTGTGTGCGCAGAAGCCCCCATCTGTTAATTGGCATCCCACGTGTGTCCAACCACGTGTGTCCGTTGTCCAACCACGTGTGTCCGTGAAACAGGAGTGTCATGTGGTTCCCCACCGCGCCACGTGCAAGGCGCATTCGGCGGATTCTGACGAACGTTCGGCCGACTCGCTGCAAGTATGTTGTCATATCAACCCAAAGGCGTGTGTCGTCCGAATTGGATGCAATCGCGGAGATCATGCACAGATCCTACATCACACCCCAGCGCGAGCGGGTAAATTCAATGCAATACAGCGGGTCCGAAGTTTTATCATAACGAAGTTTTATCACCGCAAAACCATGACATCCGTGTGCACAGGGATATTACGAATCACGCAAGACATCAATCCATCGCTACCGGAACATCATGGAGTAGGCAGCACACGGCCACCAGGCAAATGGAGATTACTATCTTCATATAAAAGTGTTTTGTTACAGCTAGATAGGGGGGCGGTCCTCCTAAGTGGTAAGATGCCAGTCTGCTGCTCTAAAGGCCCGGTCGAGTTCCCTGGCTATTGTCGGCCGTCGTCTTCCACGCACACTCTGGCTTGTGGCTTCTCCAGTGAGCACGCTGGCAGCTAGGGCCGCAGTACGCTACACGTCGGCACGGGCACCACTTTCGATTAGCAGCCAGCAGGCCGCACATGGCACAGCATACAAGACGGACGTAGCCACGCCATGCTATGAAGGCGGAGTACACAGTATTCACGTCGTCCACACGTTCCCCAAGCCGGGTGGGTGTCAATACCCTCGAGACAGCCCCAACCGCAGGGGGGCTGGCAACGGTGGGGGCATCCGTGAGGTCACGGTGCAAACTGGTAACGAAAAACGACTGGAAGGCGTTAGTGTAGTGAAGGCATGGGTGTGCCCACGGACCACGGACGAGCACTACCTCACCCCACCATCCATGGCAGTCACCGCCGTCCACGGGGGTGGTGTACACACGTATACGCAGCAAGCCTTCGCCAAACTCAGGGACCGCCCAACCCGGACGGGGCACCCCAGCAAACTCGAAGTAGCTTGCTCCCGGTGTCAGAGGACACTCGCCGACCATGGCATACCGAGCATGCTGTAGCCGACTCTCACCGTAGACGTCATTCAACAGTGCAAGGGCGTGCTCCCCGAAGCTGGCGGAATCACTCTCTGGCCAAAAGCCCTGCTGGGCTCTACCCTCTTGTCCCCACAGTTTTATGAGTTGCCAACGATGCAAGCCCACTCTACCGAGGTATGTGTGATACTCGACCTGCATCCCGACATATGCCCCGTGCACGGACCATCACCATGACATAGGGAGCTGGAATGCACTAACACGAAGTGTACCGGCGGGTACAAGGCAGCGAGCGGATAATCGGTAAACGCAAGGTGCCCTCGAGTGGTCCCCAAAAGGATTGGGAACTTGGGATCCCCACAAGGGTCCCCAAAACGATTGGCAACAAGTAGCTTCTGGAATCGCTTCACGCCAGCATATAACATTCCATATAACAAGGAGCTTACGATGATTAGATGGTTAGATCGATGGAAGCTTCAACATCCGTTGAGCAGGTGTACTGTACCGAGATCCCGATTGAACGTAGCTCGGAAATCCTACACAAGGAGGGTCGCTTCCCTCTAAATTGTACTAGGTCTATGTGACAAGGTGTGCTGAGGCTCAGCGGGAGGACATTCTCATATCTACATTCCGAGTAGATCCTCAGTGTCCTGCCCGTCAAGTATCCCCAGTGACAATTGTATTCTTCGCACAGTTGGCGTTGTTGCTCGTGCCGGATGCCGGTCTGCGTATGACCCCAGGCAATGCGAGCCGCTATCACCGCCACGGCTCCACGAGTCACATCCCGAGTGCCGTAGACAGCCATCGCCAAGGCCCAAATGAAACATTTTCCGTCCTTCGGCACCGGCACCACCAACCATTGTCGTAACGAGCGACACACCGGGTACTGCACACTACTGCGTGTGGTCCATGGCTCCCTCTGGTACATACACACATCACAGGCATAGGTAAGCAACCCCAGGCCGTACATGCTCTGCCGGGCTACAACGACATGTTGTGCTGCCGGGCAACACGAACACCGTGTGACTTCCTGGCGAACGATATGCCACCGGGAAGCGCACAACATGTAGTCGCATGCAAGCAACAGGAGTCTAAACAAGGTGCGGACGGTAAACCTCCAACAAGGTGAGCACGGAACAATACGTCTCCCATAGAAAACCCTCCGTGCACCTGTGTGTTAACCAGCGTGACTCGTAACATTACCAGATAAAGAATCTCTATACGAGCTCGCACATACCAAAGAACCCCAATACCCCTAGAGACAATTCGAAAACAGTACCTCACGACGGTGTGTACACGGGTATCTACCTGGATCTGGAAATGCCTCGATCCGCTCGTAGTGTCCAGGAAACTTATTAAATTGAACGTAATGGGCGACTCGTACCGGTTCACGGCTAGCCAAGCCCAGTGACGGATGTGGGCAAATATATTTCATGCTGAAAGGCGGCAAGTATCGTGCCAGAGCATCGGTATCGGTGGGAACATTGCACCCCACCCCTGGCACGTCGACCATCGGCCACAGAGTGTACACCTGAATAACTCGCCGAAGCATGTTCGCAATGATATGGAGGAACTGCGGTTCGTTGTACGCTTGGGCAGTAAGCAGGATTTTGCGCAGTGGCGGCTCTCCGTCAGCAAGACTAGCGTCGAGCATCCCGGTGGGGTAAAGCTGCCGATTGAAATCGTACGACGCGCAGATGGCGTTACGGAAGTTCATTGTTAGGACCTTCACGGAGGAACCCTGTTCAAGCACTTCCGGAATGTGTACACCCAAGGCGTGCAGCCAGCAGTTGCCGTCCCCTTTTGTCTGGACTCGTCGCAGGCCGTGTTTGGCCAAGGCCTGCTCGAACTCCGCGAGAGAAGTAAAACGGTCTGCATTACCCTCGAGCGGCCAATGCACGTGAGCCAGCACGCGACGTGCTAACGGCAGCACATTAGGGAAAATCTCGTCGGGATGGTCGAAGGATGCCTCCAATATACGCCCCCGGGGGTCCACGGGCATCAGGATGACGTCATCGGTACCGAACGAAACACGTGCAAAGTTTGGCGGAACAGCGTTTGGCTGGAAACCGTTTGCGGTTGCCGCTCGCAATGCCTCCTCAGAAGCGAGATCCATGGAAGGCTCGGCTGCTGCCTTGCTTCTCTGTTGGTTACGGCACGCACCCAGAGCACGCACGCGGTACTCCCCATGGTCTTTATGGGATGCACTTGCCCGCACGATGCACTTGCCGGGCATCGCTCGTGACGCATCTCCACCAGTCTCGTATGCACAATCGCATCGCACGACGAGGGATCGTGCATGTCCGGGATCCCATCGGTGCGACAGCTTCGCCGCCACTTTGTTTGCGAAACCCAGGTCCAGCTGATCAGGACTTTGCAAGAGTTCAGCAACACGTATGTTCACATGCAGCCCGCCCTCCGCGTCCGTATGGAACAGGTGTTGTTTCCTGTAGGACTTGTCCGCGCCAAGAGGAATACCGGCTGTCCGCAGGCGCTGCGCGTTCAACGCGGTAAGCATACCGAACACGACACTACGCAAGCCCGGGCAGCAGACACCCAGTTCCCGGTACAACTGGTGATCGTCAAAAGATGAGAATGCGTCGTCACGGGTAGCCCGTCGGTCCCAGAGAGCAGTGATGCCGTCGCCAGAGTCCTGCAAAGGCCGCGCCGGCGGACGTTCACCGGTTGGATGTTCACCGTCACCCCAAGTCAGGTTGGCGATCCTGTGCTTCACCGTGGCATCCGCGCGTCCCCACGCCTCAGCGCCGAGCACCCCGCGGAGTTTGTTCCAAGCAAGGCCTAGGTCCTCCACATTCAGGAGTGCATGCAGCTTCGCCTCGGCCTCGTCTAACTGGCAGTAATCGGCCAATGTGGCCGCCTGCCCCGGGTGCTTCTCATGCGCGGATAGTGGCGCCCGGACTTCAGCTTCGCGCCGCACACGCTGGCACGGACCACACATCACGGCTCCGATAGTACGCAAAGCGTCACAACCCAGAACGCCTGATCTGCACAGGGAACACGCCCAAACACCTGGCAAGGTGTCGTAGCCTCCCGCAAATCGTATTTCGTCTCCACACGCAACGCACATCATGCGGCACGCCAAGCCATATTGCGAGATGACACTGTGCGGGCTGCCGAGTACCGCGTTATTCAGGTCAATGGTTCCCTTAGTACGCACTCTGGCTGCGGAGTAGATCACGAAGTAGAACTGCTTAGGACGAGTACGGTCGAGCGGGAGGCGCCCACTTGGAGAAAGACCGCGGTGCGCCATGCGGTCGGCTGGCCAGAACCACAGTGTTCCCATGGGACCCCCGAGGTGAACACGACGGAAGGGAGCCGAAGTGGGATCGCCATGCCTGGAGTTTTGAACCACGAGGCTGTAATCCATCGAGCAAAACCTGTCCCAATGGCAGGCCCGCTGCGTTTCGGGTAGCACCTCCGTCAGGCATTGGGCCCTCAGCAACAGGCCACATGAGAACACGTCGTAATCCGGCCAGCCCCAGGATCCCTTGCCTGCCTTGGGAAACTTGGTATCGGTGTGAAGGAACTGGATTTTGCTCTCGACGTCCCGCCCTAGAGGCGTCGGCTTGTCGTAGGTCCGCTTCACCACCATTCCCGTAGCTTCAAGAATCCCAGACCGCAGCCTGTCGTCCACAAGGCCATGCTTCACGGTGGTGAAGATGGATGGGAATAGCCAGTGCCCAACATGCCAGTCGGCCTGTATGGTATAGCGCGCGCCCTCACCCAGTTGATGAGATCCGGATGTGAAGTCCGCGCCGATTTCCTTATGAGAGAACAGGACCTCAGCCTTCAGCAACTGGTAGTCTACCACATACGTCATGAACACGGTGAGCATAGCATTAAACCCGTCCGTGTGCTCACTACGTTGCCGCGCGAGCTCATCCTCGCACTCCGTTTTTTCCTGGGTCGCGCGCATCATCGAGGCATCCACGACTTGCACCCAGTCACGAGGGTCGCCCACGGTGTCCTCCATTGTAACGCCAGCTGTCCCTTCCTTGGACACCTGAACAACCGGCTTCAACACTCCCTTGCGCCACAGCGCGTAGTGCTCCCGGAGGGTAAGCAGGTTTTGCTCGGATGTATCCTTGTGCCACGTACCATACAGCTCTTTCCAACTGGCACTGGCAACCAGGTGCCGGTTGCAAATGTCAATGATTTCCTTCAGGACGACCTCCGAGCAGGCCGCATCCAGCATCTGCACGGACCACTTCCAATCGAAGGTGCATGCCTCCCCGTCTTCCACGGTGCCCTCTGCCGGGGGAGGGCGATCAGACAGATACGCCCACCATGGCAAGTCGCGCAGGTCATCAGGTGTCAGGTTTTTGGGCATAATAGGCAGAAAGCCTGCATCGTTGTGCCCGACTGGTTTCACGGTGTCGGGAGGCTTGATCCTATGGACATGATCCTCTAGTAGTTCTTCCTCGACTTGTTTAGATGCAGCGTCATCGCCGTGGGCAACCTCGGGCGGGCAGTCGGGGAACATCTGTGCGACAGCACGCAACACGAACACCGTGTGACTTCCTCAGCAACGATATGCCACCGGGAAGCGCACAACATGTAGTTGCATGCAAACGACAGGAGTATATACATGGCGAGCACGGCAAAGCTCCCGAGAACAATATGCCCCCCATAGGAAACCCTCCGTGCACCTGTGTGTTAACCGGTGTGGCTCGTAACATTACCGGATAGGAATTCTCTATACGAGCTCGCACATACGCAAGAACCCCAAGACCCCTAGAGACAATAATGATGAGGTAGACCATTCATAGGAGGCAGACGCTTGCATATAATAAGCTGGACACTAGCCTTGCAAAAGGTCACCATCCGGTAGGCAAATGCATGTATGTGTAGGTGAACACGAAACGAAAACACTTCAAACGACGAGAAGCATACCACGCTGGCGACGGTATGTCCCCAGCGTGACCTCCGGCTTATATGAAGATCACCCTTTAAAAAAACAGGGACAAGAGCTCAAGAGGCTTGCATAACCGCCGCATCGTTGCGCGACCGGCCCGTTGGCGATCAGCGCACGCGCTACACGGTCCGCAGAGGCTTCAACACATTAAAAAATGCAACCCGGTGAACACGAAAAATGAAAGACTTCAAACGACGAGAAGCATACCACGCTGGCGACGGTATGTCCCCAGCGTGACCTCCGGCTTATATGAAGATCACCCTTAAAAAAACAGGGACAAGAGGCTTGCATAACCGCCGCATCGTTGCGCGACCGGCCCGTTGGCGATCAGCGCACGCGCTACACGGTCCGCAGAGGCTTCAACACATTAAAAAAATGAAACCCGGTGAACACGAAAATGAAACACTTCAACCAACCGGAAGCAGGCCAAGCTGGCGACGGTATGTCCCCCAGCGTGACCTCCGGTAGGCAAATGCATGTGTGTGTCTAGCGCGTTATGCGTGATGCGATAGGAATACATACATGGACCGATTTGTTTACGGCAATGTCGGCGCTATATTTACATGTATACATTTGTCAAGTTCACATGTCGGCCCTATTGGAAATCACCCAGCCAGCTCAATGCGAGGCGGAAAGCCTTTGTCACCGACGGTCTGGATCCTAGTGTTGTCAAACGTGCGCAGCAGATTCGCGGCTGTCGGACGCTTGGCCATGTCTACGCTGAAGCATTCCTTCAGGCGCTGCATGAGTGCATGCTTCATGAATCCATTCTGCGGTTTCGCTTGACTTAGGATATAGTCCCATTGGTGACGTTCGCCACCAGCCTGCGGGTGCTGGAAGAGCTGGACCAGGAGTCCACCCACAGACCACATGTCTCCTGGCCTGCTTGGGCCGTGATCCCGGTGCTCAGGAGCAAGATAACGGCGGTCCTCTCGACCGAGAGGACGCTCGTCATGCGCAGACTTCAGGTTTTCTCGATCGACGCAGCCAACTCCGAAGTCGATGACTCGCAGCGTGATGGGATATGGTGATTGCAGCGCTTCGGCAACGACCACATTGTTACCCTCGCGTGACGTCGCCGTGCACGATACCCTTGGAGTGCAACTGCTCAAACGCCTTCAGCACCTCCTTGGCAAGTAGCAGCTTGACCTCCAAGGATAGGTCACCCTCAGGCGGATCCCGCATGAATTCCCATAGCGTCCGGCCGCGATCGGGCATGACGAGCATCGGAACTGGCCCGACCCGCAGCGCTAGCCGAGTTTTGGTCTCCACACCCCACCGTGTACAGGGCACGACGTAAGTGGGTGCCGCTTCCGACGCCAGTTTTGTCATGACTAGCTCCTGCGCACACCGCTTGAACCCCTTGGGCGGCTGGGTGGGCGCTGCCTTCCTTTGGAGGTTTCCGTTGGTCTTGGGGTGCGGCTGTAGCTCCGAGGTTTTGCAAAACCTTTTGTGGCTACTGCCCGGTGGTATGGTACTGTTACAAGTACCAAAATGTATGCTTTATTATGGGCACTAGATGGGGTGTATGAGTCCCATGAAGGTTTTGAAAAATCATTGAGGACCCTTTTGAATTGTTATTGATGCTGAAATGTACTCTCGTGAACTTTAGGTGTGTGTATGTGCGGTGTGCTTTTGGGGGGTGTAACGCCATAAAATTAATTAAATTTTCTGGTACTGTCACAAGTACCAAGCGCGCGGTGACTTAAAAGGGCACGCTATGTGGCCACGAGGTGGCATGCATGATGTCAAATTTCATTATTGGGATGTATCCTAAGTGGTCGTCATGCGTTGTGCCATTTGAACGTCTTTAACGCCAGTATTGGGATTCGATAACACCCAAGGGTGTGATAAAATGGCCTCTCAGCATTTTTTGTAGTAATATCGGGAGCGGTTTCGTACTTAAGTTCCATGTGTAGAGTCCAAGTACGGCAACTTCTCATGCATGTAAAGGTCTTGAAAAATCGATATATGGGTTTACTTTTGATGTCATAAACGCTGGTGAGGCGATCCGACGTTATAATATACTTATTTCGTAGCTTTAGTGCCACGACTAGGCTCCAAAATCGACGATAGCCCTCATACTTAAGGAATCTTGAGTTGGACTATTTGGTGGAGATGGGATGTTTAGCATGTCGCAGTTTCAGCGACGGGCAGTATGCCAACTGCCCCATGCTCACATCCATCATTGGCCATGTTATACAGCTTCAATTTGAGCCATCGCTGGGTTGAATAGAATCCCAAGTCTGTTCAAAAAGAAATCCGAAAGTAGCGCCATGATTTCGAAGACAAGTGAGACACCATTGTGTAACACAAAACTCCACCTTGTTGGCAATATGCATCCACTGGGAGGGCTACACGTAACCTATGGACCAATGGGGCATAATACAACTCAGTTTGGGTCGTTAAGGTAATGGTATATCATGGATATCACCATCAGGATGGAGGAGGACATCAAAAAAAATTCTAGCGTTTTGGTACTTGTGATAGTACCAGATTCGATTCTGGTACTATGACTAGTACCACTGGGCAATAGCCATTTGACCACGACCAGGTCCGTGCGGTCCAGTGTGCAACCTCGTGTGACGGCGCCGTACGCGCCACTCACCGGTTCGGCATTTTGAGGCTCGATGATATTCTTCGGATCCACATTGGAACACCCCGCGCGCGTGGCGACGGCACGTAAAAACGGGATGCCGTCGAACAAGGTGCGAATTTGTTCTTCCAGAAACTCCTGGAGACCCTCGTCATAATCCCGGTTGTCCGCAGTAGTGATTCCTTGCTGCTGGCGCCGAAGGAAACGATTTCTGCGCCGTTTGAATTTTTTCCCCCGCTAGGAAACAAACCGCAAACCCAGGGTTGTTGGTTAACCTGGATCAGTGTACTGTGTGTATATACGGTGTGGGATATTGCGGCCACCCGATGCACACACGGCGGCAAACGGTGGCGCAAACCGAAACATGTTGGACAACGAAAAGAACCGGAACGATGGGAGCGATATGCCCCCTAAGCTAGCATGCCTGCCTAGGACTGGTCCGCTGTGTCACAGGTTAGGTGTCGGTTGCGGACACCATGGTATCAGCAACATCGGAGAGGTACGCTAGGCAAAACGGACGCACACCGCGGCCACCTTCCGCGCCCGGCCCGTTGGCGGGCCACCGACGAGGTACGAGTACGGCACGGCCACGGTTCAACTTAGAGCGGCGGGCCGCAACCGGACATCTTTGGACACACCCCGAACCGGACAGGAGGACTCCGGGGGACGATATGGACGAGGCACGCTCGCGCGAGGAAATAACCCGCAGCTTGCCGTGAGGTGAAACGCTTAAATTCCGCGGGTCCGTTGCGCGCACGGCCCGTGGGCGTGCAGCGCACGAGCAACACGGTACACGTCACGGGCGTGAGGTGAAACGCTAAAACGCCGCGGCTACGAGGCGCGCACGGCCCGTTGGCGAGCAGCGCACGAGCAACACGGCACGCGTCACAGGCAGCCGGTGGTGGAAGCCAAAATAAGAACCGGGGGTCGGCCTGCAAGATGGATGACCGCATACTCGTTCGTTGGGAATGAAGTGTGTATATTTAGGGGGGGGGCGGGGAAAACGCAGCAGGAAGCGGGAATGGCGGGTGCAATGCGTACCTTGCTGCCAGCCGCAGCCGCCGCGTCTTCAGCAGCGGGGGGGGCGGAGGCACCCCCTCCAGCTTCGGCTGCGGTCGCTGATGGAGCTTCCTAAGTAGGACGCAACAAACAACCGGAAGCACTTCATCATCCAGAAGACGACCGCTGGCGACGGTATGTCCCCAGCGTGACCTCCGGCTTATATGAAGATCACCCTTAAAAAAAGTAGTAAGGCACCGACTATAGGGCACGCTTTTTTATCACTATAAAAACCCTATAAAACCCTATGACATATGTCATAACCCTATGTCATATATGTCATAAGTCATACAAGTAAATGACAAGTAAATGACAAGTAAAATGACAAGGAAATATACAATAAATATACAATAAATAATTACGTAATAAATGATAAATAAATTACGTAAATAAATGTGTAACAAAATAAGAAATAAATAAGTTCTAAAATAAATTTAAATAAGTTCTTAAATAAAAGATGTATATTATTACTTATATATTATAAATTGTTCTTAAGTTATTTTATTAAAGTTGCATAAGTAATTGAATCGTGCCTATTCTTGTTTTATGTGGCTTTATGTTATTCATATAGCACAATCTTTGGAGCAAAGGCATTTTGGCACCAATATAATGGAGCACACTTGTATCATCCACATTGTGTTCATAATTTCCTTGTTGCCAATAATGTCCACTTAACAATCTATGAAAAGATTCGTGGTAATCGCAAAGAATTCTTTTGTTTCTATTTTTATGGCAAGTGAAATTAAATTTCCAATGTTTTTTTACCTTTAATGGAAATATATCCAATCCTTTTAATTCTTGAAATACTTCTTTCATTTCAAGTTGATGTTTCATAAAGAAAGTCTTGTCTTGAACCTTTTTACTTGTGTTTTCCAAAAGTTCTTTTAAGACTTTTTTCATTTGAAATTGATGTTTCAAGTTGATGTCATCAAAGTAATCATTAATGGTAGTAACACAATCTCTTTTAGGCTTAATATCATTGATTCCATAGTAATCTTGAATGGCTTTACTTTGAGGTGTAGTCATTGTGATTTGTTCTACCTTATGAAGTCTTACTCTTTAAGTGGAAAATTCTCGTTACAAAAAATAACAATTTTTAATATACATTCACATATTATAAAAAAGTCTTTTGAAAATAAAAAGAGTCTTTTGCGACAAAGGTAAAATAAATTTACAATGAGTAAAAAATATATTACTCAAATACAAATCAACATACATTCACTCATTACAAAAAAGTCTTTTCAAAAATAAAGAGTCTTTTAAGAAATGTACAATAAATTTACAATAAGTAAAAATACATTCTTCAATATACATATACATATACAAACATTAAGTCACTCATTACAAAAAAGTCTTTTGCAAAATACAAAGTCTTTTTGAAAATATACAAAAAAGGTATATATAAGTTTTTGAGGCTTTTGTCCCCCTTTAGAAAGCCGAAGAAAATTCTTCAAGAAAAATCAATAGGTATCAATTCCAAAATAAATCGTATAACTTCATTATTTTCAAACAAGGTACCCTCAAGTGATGCTATTCTTAATTGAATTTCATTATCAGCAAAGTAGTTAATACTTGATGTCATTGTGAAAATTTTTGTTGGAACAGTTTGCATTGTTATTGATGAACATCTTACAATATAGTTTACGCCAATAACTGAATTTACACTAGCATCTTGGTGAGTAATTTTAAAACTTGCAACATCAGTTCCATCCTCAGCCACTAAATTAAAATTAAAATAGGAAATAAATGAGCCAGATTTAAATTGAAGAGTACGAATATTATCAGCACCTGCGGCTAACACAATACCTTTCGCAGATTGTGAATAATCAACTTTATTTACAATTTGAACAGAATCACAATCAATACCACTAGCTCCTATTATGTCACCCGACATATTAATTCTAAAAAATTCTTCATCAGGTTTCTTTTGAAAATTTATAAAATATATAGTTTTAGCATTTGGTATGTCTACGCCAGCGGTATTCAAACCAATAAAAGAATTACCTGATGTTTTTGTTCCAAATAAATCAATATTTGTTTGATTATTTGCAGTGTTGTTTATTTCACCATTTACTCTTGCATTACCATTGACTAATAAGCCTGAATTTGTATTTACTTGCAAAGTTTCGCCACTAACAATAACATCATTTTTATTACTTGTAGCATCTCCGCTTTGTAATTGAACATATGCTTGACCACTGCCTCGTGTATTTAATAAAACATTTACATCTATAGAGGAGTCGCCTATTAATCCTGTAGCGTTTAGAAAATATAAATCATTTCTAACATAAACATCACCATTTGTTCTTTCAATATTATTATTTCCAATATCTGTCCATTTACTTGACCCGCCGGTAGGTGCATTTCCATTCACCGTATCACATTGTAAATTTTTACAAACAATATTATTTCCAAAAGAAGACATATTATATATTATATAACAATATTAAAACATTTCGTATCCCATACCTTTATTAACCCACACTAATAAACCTTCACCAGCATTCAATGTAGTAGTTTCCATTGCATATCCTATCAAAGCATCGTTACTAGATACAGCACCTGAAATTATTTCACCATTTGAACTACATTTGACCACTTGTCCTTTTGTCCAAGAAACATTAGCATTTTGATTTCTGCAGGTAGTGAAACCTCTACTTAAAACAAAACAAGAATTACCGGCTGTACTATCTTGTATACATACACCCAAAACACAACAATTTCCTGTTTCGGAACCAGGATTTGAATATATTTTCACACCATTTACATTTGTAGACAAATCATCAAATCCTACAATTGTACCGGCTGTGATTGTTGTAGAAGTTGTGTTTACAAAAGTAAAAATACTTCTGGTATGATTTATTGGGCTTGTCGGTAAAACTGATTTGTAACTTGATGTTATGTTAAGCAACGGTATTTGACAAACATTAAGTGACGCTGATGGTGATGTATACGCCCAGTTTATGGAATTGGTAATGTTTATTGCAGGTGTGTTTAGTTGGGCTGTGAGATTTATACTATTTCCTGTGTCGCCAACTTGCAGAACTTGTGAAAGATTTGGAATTGTTGAACCCGCTGGTTTGGCACCTTTACGTATTTCGCCTGAAGTATCGTCGTAGTACAACATAAGTGTTTCAGTTGATGTATCAGAAGAAGCTCGTATTGGTTTCACAATACAAGAGTTTGCTTGTGTATTATTTAATGCTTGACCGGTAGCATTGATACAAATTGTATTATCAATAGATGAAACGGCTCCGGTATTTTGATTTGCATATGCACCTATTGAAACTGAATTTACACCGCTATAATTTTCACCACTAAATCTACCAATAGATACTGATTCCACACCGGCGTTGTTTTGACCACTATCATCACCTAAATTTACAGAATAATTTCCAGCTTGGTCATATCCACTTCCAGAACCAATAGCCAAAACATCAATTCCACAATTAAATGAACCTGCATTTCTGCCTACTAATATTGCTCGTTGTGAATTTACATATCCATCATCAGATGTAGTTTCGCCAATACGAATTTTGGCATCTTGAGTACCGCCTCTAATCCTAATTAAAGCACCATCAATTTCATCTTGGTTTATTGTGAATTTTCCGGTACCGGTAAAAGAGATATCATTTGTTGTACTTGTACTTCCTTGATCACAAACAGATTGTAGATCTTGTGGTGTAGATGGTGGAACATTTGTCAACCCGGAGGCGTCACCAATAAATTTTCCAGAATTCAAAGTAATATCACCGGTGTTTAAAATTAAAGGTCCATCATTTAAAAGTACACCTGCTCCAAGTGGTTCTACGTTTAATGTTGTTTGCATAAATGACCATTCCGATTTATACCGGTGTCCTATTTTCAATCTCGTTTGAGAAACAGGGTCTAAAGATTTTATTTCAAATGAACTATCAAGTTCATCTAAACCTATGGAAAATTTTGATTTGCTTGCAGGATTGTTTAAAATGAAGTCATAAAAATTGATGTTATTCACTAAATTTAAATCACCATCAGTTTGTAATTTCATAAATTCTCTTTGATTATTTACATCAGAATTGTCAATAAAATCAATATCATTTTGATAAAAGAAATCTGAAGCCATATGAACTGTTTGACAAGGATTTGAATTATCACCTATTTGATTTACATTTACTTATATTATAATATTGACAGCGCTCGAGAAATATTGACAGCGCTCGAGAAATATTGACAGCGCTCGAGAAATATTGACAGCGCTCGAGAAATATTGACAGCGCTCGAGAAATATTGACAGCGCTAAAATAAATTTGACACCGTGCGAAACCCGTACGATTGAATGTAATTTTGGGGTTCAGATTATTGATGACATTTCACACGCGCGCACCTTGCGGAGTACCCGACCAATCACATTACACTAATATGGTACACGTATAGAATTCTATGACACACGTATGAATTTGTAAGTCAAAAGTATGACACACGTATGAATTTGTTATCTAAAAGTATGGCACACGTATACAGCTATACACGCCTATGGTACACGTATAGAATTTTATGACGCGCAAACGCATTCTCCCGGACAAGGCCTTTGGGGAAAGCTCCGGCAGACCGTCTCTAACGCCACAAGAGGACAAGCGCACAAAGATTTGCAGTACGATATATCTTGTTTAAGGCAGTCTTAACAGGAGATTGTGGTAGATGTTTTCTTCATCCCATTGGGAACGTGCTTGTTTGTCGCATCGGACGTGCTTGTTTGTCTCTTCGTTCAGTCGCTGGATAGAAAAAGCGCATTTTACGCCACCACAGCTCAGTTTACGGACAGTCGATGCCTGCTATAACTTTCCTTACTTTTGGCGATTTTCGAAGGGCTGTCGTCAAATTTTTCTTTAAACGCTCTGGGAAGTTTCCTTTTTTTCATCCGAAGTCTTTGTTCAGTGGTTTGCAGGACATGTCGCGTTAGTACTTTGCAATTTTGTTCGTATTTGCTGGGACTGCAGTGTGTGAATACATCCGAACTGTTTCGTGAAACCTTTGCACTGTAACGTACTTTGTCATCCGAGTGCTTTACGTGATGTTCTTGGTTCTCTTTGCCTTGTCTCTTCTTTGTTCCGTGGTCACTAGCGACAAGGACTATTGTTCAAGCCAACGGTCGCCTTTCAAGAATAGCTCTGATATGACGTCCAAATATGATCATATCAAATTTTATACAACACGACCAGGGCATAACGAAAAGTCGGAGACAATGGCTGTTAGCTATGACGGTGGACTGTATGTCGCTGGTGAGAAGGTGGTCACTGAGAGTGAACATCGCAGAGTTGTTGGTGAGCTGCAAGCACAAGTGAGCGAAATGCAGGAGAGGCTACAAGAAACGCAGCAAATGGTATCAGCTTTGTTGCAATCTGAACGGTTTCAAACAAAATATACGTTGGTATTTCAGGAAACAGTTGGAGCACAGTTCAACGAGCAGCTAGGGGTTCTTAACTTCTCTTGCGCTGGAAATCCGACTAGCCCCCACCAGTATCGATTTGAGTGGGAAAATAGATTTATCGAGTTCGCTGCACCTCGATGCATATTTGGAGCAGAGTTTTATGAAGACTACTTAGTTATCAGTAACGTGACCACTAACACCGCCGTGGACATTGGGTATTCGGCATACTTTTGCAAGGCGTGCCACGGTGGCGACAAAGGTCACCAATCCGGTGACGAACCGAGCTATGTTGGGTCCAACCATGATACATGTTGGGCCATTACCTCTTTGAGAGATGAAAATAGGCAATATGGTTGCAATTCTGGAGATTGGATGGGTGTCGGTATATACTATGGAACTTCATTTTACAATGGAGGTTTTGCAGGCGAGAAACTAAACGGCCAATCTAAGGGCAACCAAGATGGTCTAGGAATATCATTGTATCAAAGACTTTTGCATAGGAACTGCTTCTAGAAGCATTTCTAGCCAACCCATGCCTACTCAACGTGATCCTTATCCTCTGAACTTGAAGGATCATCTGGCTCAAGCACCCAAAATAGAGTAGTACCCTGCAATGTCCTGTGCTGAATACTTTTGTGGACCGGAATTACCTTTATGGAAAACCGGCATGTGACCGGAATTTTAGCTGAAAGAGACAGCCAATTGTAACAATAGTTTTATTATTTACCTACTTACCCGATTTTGTTTTATAGTACCCTTTTGTCACACAAGCATACATTGGCATAGCACAAGCATACATTGGCATACCATATATTGGCACAACATAGCATACATTGGCATAGCACAAGCATACATATACACATATTATATATTAACACAACATAGCATACATTGACATAGCACAAGCACACATTGGCATACCATAAATTGGCACAACATAGCATACATTGGTAGTGCATATCATATATATGTTAATATTTGAAAAGACTTTTCCATATACATATAATATAATACATTTAGAATACATATAGTTGTTGTTATTGATATAGGACCGAAATATATGTATTTTATTCAAGAAAATTATTTGAAAAAAATTTGCGTGGATTTTTGGAAAACTCTTTATGATGTCCAAAAAGACTTTTTATATACATATACATATATATTGTTGTGTTTATGGATATATGACCGAAATATATGTATTCTATTGA